>SCLH01000108.1:15765-34223 GCA_004367855.1 Oikopleura vanhoeffeni
TGGCATATTTCTCACGTGGGTCCCTAAGTATACCATTTATAATCTCCTGTGAAACACTGATGTTAAATTTTAGGTAGCTGGCCCATTTTTGGCAGAATATTTCAGCTAGCCACCATGTTATCATGTTAATCGATGTTATTTCAAAATATTGTGTTTTGTGTACTGATCATCAGTAATTTATGAAATAATATTTCTGCGAAATAACCACAACATGCATTTTTGCGGCGTTTAAAATCTTCGATATAAGAGGGTAACAAGATTTTTGAAAAAAGTTGATAAGTTTATAGTCAGTTTTTTTAGTCTCCAACTTTGAGATGAGTGGAAGTTTAATCAATGAGTTGAAGGGTTTATTATTTTTCGGATGCTTAGTACACCACTCATCTGTATAAAATTCTCGTTTAATATGACAAGTTTGATGACTTTAAAGGGGACTACTGTCGGCCTCAAAGGGGGATTATAGATGGCAAATTTTGACTATTCACGGTGATGTATCTTGAAAACTTGGAAAAAACCGAAAATGCTAATTTGTAGTTATATCAAAAAAATCTGACGAAAAAGTACAAAACAAATGTTCTTGAGCATCACACCAAAGTGAGAGTATCGTTACAAGATGACGTTCTCCAAACTGCAAATATATTTCCTCTCATTTTATCGAATTTATCGAACATTTTCACAAACACGTAACGTAGTATGCCAATCTTTTAATATAATTTTTTTATGATCCGGCGACTACGGACCAGGCTTCCAAAAGGCAAGGGAGAAAGGGGAAGGGAACGTTCCCCCTTTCCCTTCCCCGGAAGAAAAGGAACGAAAATTAAGAAATGAAAAGGGTAGGGAAAGGATTCTCGAGAGAAGGAGGGAAAAAGAGGAAGTAATTTAGGGGAGGAATTTTAACCAAGGTTTAAAATCGAATTTTTCATGTTAAATATCAAGTGAGGATTGTCAACGTTGGATATTTCTGAGACTTGAAACTCGTGTGAGTAGCACGTGATATTGAATGTATATTTGTTTGCAGCGTGACAAGTTGAAGTGATGCACCCTACTCATAGTGTAAGTAAGACCATTGTATAGACCGTACTTTAACGTAACCGATCTGTTCATGTATAAACGGTATGGTTTACGTCACACCACCGTCTACGCATACACGCTGCGTTCATGTATAAAACGGGTGTGTTACGTCACCACAGCGTTACGCATACACGTCGCGTTCACGTCACCCGCGGCTTCTACGCATACACGCTTGCGTTCACGTCACCGCAGGCTTCTACGCATACCACGCTTGCGTTCACGTCACCGTCGGCTTTCATACGTATACACGCTGCGTTTCAACGTCACCCGCGGCTTCTTCGTATACACGCTACGTGGAGATCACACCCGACGTGTGTATGGCAAATATTCGTATGTGAAGACTACACTAAATTAAAGATTCAACTGTCAGCCATTAGGATCTGAGTGGATCAATTAATGTTGGCGACCGCTCGAAAACATTATTTCTACGCCAGTGAGAGTTTCGTCAGCGGTCGGGTTTAGTACTTAGATTTAGAGAATCTCTCTCTATGTTGAGTGTTGTGTCAAGGTATCAATTAATGAAATTGGTTTTGTCGCATAATAAAGTCAGTTATAAGTTCATCTTGTCAGTTTGCTACTATTTGTTTCGGATGCATCTGATAATTCATCATTGAGAGTTCTCACGATTTTAAAGCACTCATTTAAGACTACAGTATAAGTTGAACTATATAACATACAGCCTTAGTTTGCTCGTTTTCTGCGCTTTTTTTCGTCCGCAAAAATACTCGACGGTGGTTGGACTATATTCAGAATAACTGTCTCTGATTGATTTATTTTTGCGGACGAAAAAAGGCGCAGCAAAGACTCAGGCTGTACTATATGATTTTACGTGGAATATAATAAGCGCGTTCACGTACGTTTCATTGTACCCGATTTCAATAATAAAACCACTTCGATTAAAAATCCCAGTTTTTTCCAAAAATATTTTTTATCAAAATCGAAAAGTGTCAGGACGTTCGGTAAAGTTGTATCAAATTGAAATTTTTGTCAGGACGTTTGAGAAACTGTCAAGACGTTCGAGAAACTGTCAGGACGTTTGTTGTCAGGACGTATGAGTATGTGGTGTAGTACATTAGACACGAATTTCATGAAATTCAGAATGCTTAAGTTTTTTAAAATTAACTATTTTTTGTTCTTAAAATTATTTTTCTAACTTTCCGGGTTCGGGAATTATAGCCACTTGGAAAAGTGCAAATCTGTAAAATAGCACCGAAGCCCTAAAGTCGAAATCGTGAAAATGAAAAAAAAAATGTGTTTTTGAACACGAAATTTTTTTTTATAAAATTTCGAGCACATTAAAAAAAAAGGTTTTTCACATGTCAAATTAATTATTTTTTTTAAAACAGTCACGCTATTTTATTTTTTTTAAAAAACTCAAGCCGAATCAATTTTAATTAATAACTTACGAATGTGATACCGTTTGAAAAAATATCATTTCTGGGATATTCAGATCTAGAAAGCAAAAATATCAAAATAATAAGCGAGATTTGGCTGCGTCCTATACTTTTCGAACAGTCCTTACGGACTAATTAAAAGTTCAAAAATATTTGACTGATACTCCCGATGAGGAATTATTTTTGAAAATATTTTTTATATTGATTTCCCAAATTAAAAAACTTATGGTTTGGTTTAAAACTATGTTTTAGATAAAATTCACATATTTCCACCTACGTTAGATGAAAAAATTTGAATGTGAATAGCAAATAAGGCATGTAAAGAGAATTAAATATGATTTTTTAAATTCGTAAGTGCCGATTGAGACTTGTCTGAGTACAGGGTTGTTTGGAAATGCTGAATACACGGGTTGAATGCGATCCATTTACAATAAAATATTTTATTTATATTTATTGTGTGATATTCTCAAAACTATATTTTTCATTTGTTAAATGATGCACCACTTTAAGAGCATGTTATTAAGTGACAGATATAACATGCTTACTGTACCATACAATCAATTATTAGTCACTAATAGTGTTTATCACTAATAAATAATTTTTTGAACTGAATTCAGATTTAGAAATGATTTTGGTTAAGAAATGGATTTCAAAATGGGTTTTTTTACGAACAATAAGGAAGGTGGCGTTATCAACAGTGAACACGAGTTAACATAATATATATGAAGATCCTTAAAAGGTAACACCCCGTAAAAGATAGGATTAAAGAATGCTTTTCATGCATCTTGAGAGAAAAATAACTTCATCGACCTTATAAAGGACCCATCAATTGAAAAAATTGGGTATTATTAACAGTTTTTTACAGCGCTTTTTGTACACATTCAGAAATGCCATTTCAAAGGATATATATTTTTGTGAAAAATCTACCATGTTAAGGTTAACTTTGTAGCGCACAAGGCAAATATAACATTGGCGAATATTTGAGCGGTTTTTAATCAACCGAATTATGACATCTTTGTTATTTATCAAATTTGAAGACAATGAATCCTTAATCGAATATCAGGTCAGCATAGTGCCTTTAAACAAACAATTAAAGAAAATTGTGAGGTTGATCAGAGCTCTTTTATCCCTAATTATTAGAAAACCGATAAAGATAGAAATTTTTATAATAGACAAGGCTCCTAGTGAAATGTACATCAAGACAATTACCTAAAATTTCACCATTTTTTGTCCGCGGTTAACTACAAGTAAATATTTTCGAAATCAAAAGATGATCGTCGGGAATTTACAAAAAATGAAGTTTATTGTATCTCACATCTCTAGAATTGTTTTCATAGCTTGGGTTTAAAATACAACGACCTGGCTGAATAAATTTTTCTACGTTTCAAGTGTGTTTTTGTTAAGTAACATTCTGATTACGGTTCCCGTATTTAACCCACAACTTTTAAGCGGACAGGCAGTCGTGTCAAAATGAACATGCAATAGATATCACTTGTCCGCATAGAGTCACTAATCTAGCTTGAAAATATCATTAAAGAGTTTCAAATTTGAAACGGCTTACAAATTAACCGGTCAAATATCGGCTATTTTTAAGCTACGTTTTGAAGCATTTAATAAATACAAAATCAAAAAAGGATCGTAATAAATCTGTAACATTTCATGCGCTTGTTTCGATATTTTTTAATGAAATATTTTCACATTTTTTAAAAATGCAAAAAATGTTTATGGTACTTTTTGGGTATATCGATTATTCAAAGCAATAATTCCTTAATTATATCTTCAAACTCTAAATGATTGTTATAAGGAAACGGGTCAGCAGATAGCGCCAAGTGCGCTTTAGTGATTTAATATGACAGAAAAGTTACATGCCGAGTATTTCTTGAAGTATTTGCTATATTCATTCTTGAACTCAGCTCGCTCCATCTAAAAATAAAATTACACATATAATGTATAGACAAATTTATCTTTTGAAAACGTAGCTTTCCTGGCATATTTAAAAATTCCGGTACTCTATTTTGTATTATGTGGAAAACGAGATAAAAAACTTTGGTTATCGAATTGACTTTTCCTGCTCTAAGAGTTAGCTTTAGGCGAAACATTTTTTCGATAAGGTTTTGTTTATTATTTGAGAATGCTATTTGAAGGAAGTTGAGAATGGTTCGATTCGTGAACTTGGTTGTATTCAATAGATAAAATTAATTTTAATTGATCTTATTTCGTATTAAATTTTAACTATTCATTTTATATTGAAAATTTTCAGAATTGAAAAAAAATTTCTCGGCCTTTTCACTAATAAGAGGCCTTAATTTTGAAAATTTCACAATGCAATTTACTCTGGTGAATTGGACCGAATTTTTTCTTGGTTTGCGTTGAAGCTACAGTCTAAGTTTTCTAATTACGGTGAATTTTTTATTCCGCCGGGTAGGCACTGTCTACTAGACAGCCAAAATGCGGAACAAAAAAATTGCTGCATGTAAAAAACATTTTCATGGCGATTTTTTTGTAATTAAAAATCGCTGGGCGCGGAATAAAAAAAGGGCACGGAATTGAAAAATCGCAAGCACGGAATTGAAAAATCATTATTGATTAGAATGCTAGAAAATAAGGTGAAAAATGTGGAATTTAATCGCATTCATAAAGCTCATAAAAAAGTATTTTTTAATCAACATCTGAAATTATACTTGCTGGCCTCGTGGAACTTTGACGTCAGAGACACGTCTAGGACCTGTTTTGATTGGTCAAAAAAATTGACCAATGTAATCACGCGATTCTTAAGGTCTCTCACGTCAAAGTTCTACAAGTATAATTTAAAGATATATATCCACTTCATTTGACCCAGCCGGTTAACTAAGGAACTAAATTCAAATGTTGTTAAATCAACAAACCTGTCCCGATGGTATTGATGGTGACGGTGAAGATAGATTTGAATATGAGCGTGACACTTCGATTCCAGATGATTCACATTCACTATCACAACATTTGCCTACAGACGACGATGCAGATGACGGACGACTTTAATTTAATTTTAGATAAATGACGATTTTAAACAAGGTTTTCGGAAGGTCAATAGTAATTGGTCAAAAATGTGAAATTTCCATTTTTCAAATATAATGTCAATTTTTTAAAAAATCGTTTTGCCCATTTTGTATAACGTTTAATCAAAAAACTCACATTGTACATCCTAACAGTATCCTAACAGTCGCAATCAGGCAAACATTTCTAGATTGCAGTAAAGAAAACCGAAGTTGAAATTCTTTCATACATGTATCAGAATTTGACACTCGAAATCATGGGCCGAAAATGTTCTAAGAAAAAGTTGTCTTTATATTTGAAAAATTAAAATTTTCAACGAATTACTATTCACCTATTTTTCAAAAGTAAAAAATGGGTACCAATTTTATTGGCTCGTCTTGTTGAGATTTATTTCCGGCCATTTTAAGACGTAGGACTTTTTAAATTTCTTTAAATTTGTTTTCGTAGGTCAGATTATCATGACGTCAGTGAACTTGCACAGACTAATTCTCAAAGACAAAAACAACGAGTAACCGTTGTTTTTATTTCTTCAAACAGGAGTTCAGGCTTCACTTCCCAGATGATTGTCAATTCAGATGGAAAAAACCGAGCGGTTAACCACAATGACTTGTTTAACTTGAAGGTCAATTTCAAGGTCATTGAATTCTTTTGAAGGTATTTCCAAAAAAATTCTCGAGATCCAGTTTTTGTTCAACGTTTCAAGAACAATGAGTGATTTATGTAAACCAAGGGTGGCCTGAGCAAGCTAACTGAAGTCATTATAATTTGACCTTCAAATCAATTTTTTACAAAAAATCCTAATTTTAAAATGAGTAAAAAAAAAATTACTCTGAATGGTTATTTTGGAGAAATCTGAGGAAAAAAATGTGACAACATGCAGCAATATCCTTTGTGACAAAAATGAGGTTATCTCTATAGCGCGTGTTCGAATCCCACTAATGTTGTCTATGTGATTACGCACCAATCAACTTTGGCGCTCTCAATATCAAGCACCCTTGCCTATTATCATACCCAAGAAAGTCACTAAAACAATCTCAGTGGGATTCGAACACGCGCTATAGAGATAACCCTTATTTTCAAAATCTACTTAGGTTGAAAATAGGATATAGGATTGACATAATTATCATTCATTCGCTATAAAAGATCAAAATTAATTCCAGATAAGTCAGGAACTCGTTTTGCGAAGTTATTAAGTCCCTTCAGGAGACTGATAATTTTCGCTCCTAGCTAAAAGTGACGTTTGGGCGCTGAAAAACCTCGGAAGAGACAAATTTTTGCTGAATGAAAATAATAATTATGTAACGCAGAGCGAGCTTTTCACTGTTGTGAAACTAAGTGATTGAACTAATCCAGGAGAGGATTTTTCCCTTATGTTTCTAAATAAAACTAACTGCAAGAGTGTTCAAAAAATTGGAAAAAAGGTGAGCCTCTTTTTAAAATTGAAAAATAAATTTACCTCATATGAGATGATTCTGATTCGTCACAAGAAAGGCCACTACTGCTTCCTGTTTCAAACCCATTATTGAAATTCTTCGTCAAGTATAAGCTAAAAAATGAATTTTTAAATCAAAATTTTTTAAAAGTAATAGAAATTATTCAGTCATTGACTTAATTTTTTATCGAAAGGACATAAATCTTTCGAATTATGCAGATTCTGTACGACAGAGAAATTTTAGTTTGATCCCACAAAGATGGAGAAAAAATTCCTGGACATTCAAAATTTTTAAAATTCTGGACCATTACGTCATCATTTCGACTTTTCCGGCAAATTAAACTTTGAACAACCATTAAAATGCATGCATTAATTCATTGAGATAATATCCATTGAAGAATGAACAACCGAGTTAAAAGGCAGCAAAACATTGTCTAAATCTCTGTGAGGAACAGGATAGGCAATAAGCCGCCGCACGCGCCGCCCAGGCATAGTGAAACTACCTATATTTTTCCTCACTGAGTACTATACAATGCTTTGCTGCATTTTTCACTTGGCTGTTCATTCTAAAAGAGATATAGTTAGGCCTCCCGAGCAAAAAATGAGTACCCGTTAAAAAGGTCCTATGAATTTGAAAATTTCGGAAATTTTTTTTATTGGGTAGCTGATTTTTTGCTCGGGAGGCCTAGATATAGTTTGAATATTAAATCATTCGGACAACGAACTGAAATATAAGGAAAGTTGATGGGTTAGGTATTGGTCCAGAAACGTTTGATTGTGGTCTCATAAGTCTATCAATCGGAAATACCATTTCCGCTTTACTTAGCCTGATTTTAATTTTACTATTTTGTTTGGCTAAATTTTTCGGCTAAAATCTTACGATAAAGTTTTAATGAGATGGAAAAAATACATTTTGGATCAACTCAGTACATTCTGAGTCGATCCGGAATAAAACTGTCTAAAAATTTTATGACGACTCGTGAAAATTTTAAACATCAATTTTACGATTTCACTTTTAGTAAACTACTGATATAACCTCAAAAACACTCCAGCCAGTAAAGATGTTTTCATGCTAAATGTCTGTAATATTTATCGATTTCAGTCTCCTTTTTACATATATATACGGCATATAATATGCCCTACTCAAATTTTCGTTGTCTTCCTTTTTAAAATCTTGTTTAAAACTTAAGGGGGTGGCATAAGTCCAGCCGATTGGTACATTTTTTCAGAGCAATATATGAAAAAAAAAATGTGGAAATTTATTTTTTATTTTCAATAAAAGTGTTCATTCATACAAACGTTTAAATATTTAATTTTCTAATAACTAACTATAGTTAAAAATACAAAAAAACACTTTTCACTGTGCATCAATTTCCAACTTTTAAAGACGATATTAATAAACTTCAAACATTGTCGGGTGCACTCCGCTAATTAGTTACCTAATTACTTTGCACAGTCGAAAATTTCTTAAATATCAAAGTTTTTTTTTCCATGAAAAGGGTAAAAATTGGCAAAAAGTAGAGAAAACAGCTTTTTTGAGGTAAAAATGGACCTTAAATTGCGTTTTTGATATAAAAAATGTGTTGACTATTAAACAAAATGGCTACTATTACCCACCATTTTATTGAGAATTTTCACAACCATAACTTTCTAAAGATTCAGTGCCGAATGGCATTATCAAGTGCACAGTCAAGTGTTAAAAATTACATCAACAGTTTCAAAATGATAACGCGCGACCTACCGTTAGTTGACATACGCAATTTATAGATACCAGAACATTTAATATATGATTCTGCCGGATTTTTTATGGAGAGTTCAAAAAACCACAATAAAAAATTTTGGACTTGATTTGGGAAAAATTTTCATAATTTTTCTAAAAAAGTCAATAAAAATGAAAAATAAAAATTTTATGATTTTCAACAGCGGTCAGAAAATATGTAGGAATCCATGAAAAAAGTTAAAGTGGATTTTGTTTGGTTTTTACCCACAGATTCAGTTATTAAAAGAAACAAAAATTTTGGACAAAAATGCGGAAATTTTCATAATGCTTCGATTTTTTTTCAAATTTTTACGATTTCAAAGATGGAAACCCGAACTCAAAGTTTCCTAAAATGGATAAAATAATTTTATGAAGCTGAAACATATTTAATCGGTGCAACTAACTATAATAGCATGAAAAAATATACTGACTTACTATTTTCGCTAAGTTATATTGACTCCAAGATGCCGGGTTTATGCCCCCCCCCTTAAGACTTAAGACGGCAGATGTAAAATTATTTCTTTTAAATAGGGTTGTAAGGATTTGTTTCAAAATGTCTATCTTATCATAAATGGTTTCCATACCAAGAAACAATTAGACCATTTTTGAAAATAAAGTTGAAATTGTTTCCATAGGGAACTTCTCACACTGGTTTTCTGGTTAACCGGTTTGGAAAATAATGATTTTTATATTTCTTTCGATCGAAAAAATAAAATAAAAAATACATCTAGAAGAGATATTTGCACACCAAGTGTCAAATTTAATGGCACTTTTTCTGATGATAAATTTAGTTAAGCAGGTATGATCAGGTATTCAAACTGGCAAAAAGCCTGTGAAAATCAACGATCATCGGTCAAATAACCGGTTTCGAATTTAATTGCTAATGTTTTGTATTTTTCATGAAATTTCACCCTAGATGGCTAAAATCGTTTATCTGACGGAGCTATTTCATTTCTGGCTAAATTTTCACAGGATTGTTCCTTATGTTCTCGCTGAATAAGAGAAATGTCGTTATAAAAATAAACGTAATCTAAAAAAATTTGATTTGATTGTAATCAAATTTTATAATCTGCTTAATAAATTAAATCTTCTTTAGGCCTGTTATTTCGTCTCCAAGAATCTGCCGAGTAAGAAGGTAATGACATGACAATTTCAAAGAATTTGTTTGAAACAATGAGAGCCAAGTTTTTAGTAAAAACGAATAATTTTGCGTTTTTTCTTTAAAAATAGAGTGTCGGCCATGATCAATTAAAAAAAATCAAGTTTTTAACCGGTTGTCAGATGTATTTCAAGCTCAGGACACTGGTCGATTGTACACTGTATTAAAAGTCAACTGTATAAATTTGAGATTTTGATCATCAACAGGCAAGAAAAAGAGTTCTTCAGCATAATTTCCATTTCTTGCCAGATAAAATAATTGAGATTGAATTCTTCAAAATTATAATTTTTTTTGCGCTACAAAATAATTTCAACAATGCAATGATATCATGAAATATAAAAAAGAGTTATACATTTTTAAAATGTTAAGCAAATTTATATTTTAATTGGTCCATGAAATAAATATTTTTGTTAATCATTTTAAAGAATTTAATCTAAATAATTTAACCCAGCAAAAAACTTGGAATTTTATCCTCTGGAACTCTTGTTCTTGCCTGTTAAAGTTCATAATTTCAAATTAATAAAATTTATTTTTTCTTTATATTACTATCAACCCATGCTAAGCTTGACACAAAAAAATGGTCGAAAATGTTCCAACATTGCTCTTAAATGCCCTTAACTAAACCCGAAAACTGAATGCTAAACAGCTTTTTTTTTTAATTTGAACATTTTTTAAATCCTTAGGTCTTAAATTCGCAGTTAATTCCCGGTGGACACCCTAGTTATACAAATATTTTTCTTGAAAATTTGAAAAATCGATAGGTTTTAGCTAAGTTTTTGGTGTTTTGTCTTTATAAAAACAGTCCAAATAGACACAACGTGTTTTTTCTTAACAATCTTACTTTTTAATTGATTTATTTGATTCTTTTGGATTGGTTTGTTTAATCTCATTCTGTACTGTGCTATACGTCACAATCGGTACTACAGGGTAAGATCCTTCAACATTATAATTTGACTCCTTTGCCGGCTTGCTCACTTTTGGATGAAAGTTTGTTTTTCTTTGGTGACATTCTTCAGAGTCTACTGGTGCTGGTTGATAAATGCGAAATCCTTCGATTTGTAAAATATCCGCCAAACTCTAAAAACAATTTACAGTTTTCAAATTTCATTTTTATTCCTATTCTATTTCTTGGAAAAAGTGATAGAAAGAGGGATAAATGCCTAGTTACTCCATTTTCATCGATGACTTTCTTCGAACAGTTTGAAAAAAAGCATATCTTCAATCATAGAAAAATATGGGAACGGAAAATACTTATTAATTGAATTCAAATTTTTATAATATATTATAATTGTCATATGGATTAAAGACCCTTGGCCTACAAAGCGTGCCTATTTGAAAAATGCGGATGCCGAGCATTTGATTGGTTGATCAGCCCAAATCTGACCTCTGAAATCGAGTAACGTTGTTTTGACCTGGCAGGCCAAACCTTACTTAGACGTCCTCTGGCCTGACATAGTAGTACCGTAGGTTGCTTCCAAGAAACAAGAGCGGCAACGGAAAGTCAGGCCATTCGTACGTCCAGGTATGTTTGGCCTGTAGTTCAGGGCAAAAATGCGCTCGACGTACGTTTGGCCTGGAATGAAAATAACATTGATAACTCGGTGAGCTATCAATGCCAGGCTATTCGTATCAGCGGTATGTTTGGCCGTATCTCAGCTATAATGAAGTTTGCCGTTACGTTTGACCTGAAATGAAAATTATTTTGATTAACTCGGTTGGATATTAAGTTGATTTGAGACAAAGATTAAGATTAAATCGGGTTAAATTCAGCTGATATCTAAGATTTTTATCTCGAATCTGCTAAAATTTTTGTTTCTAATTAGGATGCGGGCCGGGAATTTTTTTTGAAAGTGAAATGAAAGCAAATTTAACTCTCAGAAGTTAAAAGAAGGAAAAATTACTTTTATCTACTTCAATTTAGACTTCAGCTGTAATAACCTCATTAGGCCCAGATGCCGGATATTATATATAATCTCAGTTTGCGAAATTCCATAAAAAAATGGAACAATTTATTCCAAAAAATGCAGAAATCATGCAAAATACTTCCGGTACAAATCACCTTCCGATTTTGGTCAATATTCTACAGAGTAAAACTGGCCGTGGCCACTCTATAATTACTAAAATTGGCGANCACAGAGAAGAAAAAAGATTTTTTTAAAACAGTTTCCCCCGCAATTCAGGGCAAAACATTTCCCTAGATTGCAAGTAAAAAGAAAAAACGAGTTTGAAAATTCTTTCATACATGTATCAAGAATTTGACACTCGAATCATGGGGCGAAAATGTTCTAAGAAAAGTTGTCTTATTATGTTGAAAAAATGAATTTAAAGAATACTATTCACCTTTTTTCACAAAGTAAAAATGGCACAATTTTTGCTCCGTCTGTTGAGATTTATTTCCGGCCATTCTAGACGTAGGACGTTTTAAAATTTTCTTTAAATTGTTTTCGTAAGGCAGATTATCATGACGTCAGTGAACTCTGCACAGACTAATTCTCAAAGACAAAAAAATCGACGTAACCGTTGTTTTTAATTTCTTCAATACAGAGATGTTCAGGCTTCACTTCCCAGATATTGTCAATTCAGATTGGAAAAAACCCGATGCGTTAACCACAATGGACTTGTTTAAGTGAAGGTCATATTCAAGGTCAATGTGAATTCTTTGAAGGTATTTCCAAAAAAATTCTCGAGATATTCCAGTTTTTGTTCAACGTTGTTAAGAACAATGGTGTTTATGAAACGCAAGGTGGGCCTGAAGCAAGCTGCACTGGAAGTCCATTAAATTGACTTCAACTCATTTTGTTACAAAAATCCTAATTTTAAATGATAAAAACAAAAATGACTCCTCTGAATGGTATTTGGAGAAATCTGAGAAAAAAAATTGACAACAGCAGCAAATACCTTGTTGAACAAAATGAGGTTATCTCTATCGCGGTGTTCGAATCCCACGTAATGTTGTTATGTGATACGTACGCACCAATCAACTTTGGCGCCTCATAGTCACGCACCTTGCCTATTTCAACCCAGAAGTCTCTAAAGACAACTCAGTGCGATTCGAACACGCGCTATAAGAAGATAACCTATTTAAAATCACTTAGTTGAAAATAAGGATATAGGATTGACATAATTATCATTGCCATAGTCGCTATAAAAGATCAAAATTAATTCCAATAAGTCAGGAACCGTTATGGCGAAGTTATGAAGTCTCTCAGAGACTGATAATTTTCGCTCCTAGTAAAAGTGATTGGCGGCGCTGAAAACTCGAAGAGACAAATTTTTGCTGAAGAAAATAATATTATTGTAACGCAGAAGCGAGCTTTTCACTGTGTGAAATAAGTGATTGAACTAAATCCAGAAGGATTTTCCCTTATGTTCCAAATAAAGAACTCACTGCAGAGTGTTCAAAAAATTGGAAAAAAGGTGAGCTACTTGTTTAAAATTGAAAAATAATTTACCTCTTGAGATGATCTGATTCGTCACAAGAAAGGCCACTACCTGCTTTGTTCAAACCATTATTGAAAATTCTTCGTCAAGTAAGCTAAGCACAAATGAATTGCTTTAAATCAATTTTTTAAAAGTAATAAAATTATTCAGTCATGATTCAATTTTTAGACGACAGGCCATAAATCGTTCCGAATTATGCCAGATTCTGTACGACAGCGAAATTTAGTTGATCCACAGAGATGGAGAAAAAGTTCTGACTTCAAATATTTATAATCTGGACCATTAGCCGTCATCATTTCGACTTTTCCGGTCAAATTAAAGCTTGAACAACAATCTAAAATGCATGCATTATTCATTGAGATAAGTATCGCGATTGGAAGAATGGCAACCGGAGTTAAAAGGCAGCAAACATTGTCTAAATCTCTGTGACGGAACAGGAAAGTGCAATAACTCGCGACCTGCTCGCCCAGGCATAGGAAAACATCTATATTTTTCTCACGTGAGTACTATACAGATGCTTTTGTCTGCATTTCACTGGCTGTCATTCTAAAAGAGATATAGTTAGGCTCCCGAGCAAAAAATGAAGTACGTCGTTAAAAGGTCACTATGAATTTGAAAATTTTTCGGAAATTTTTTTATTGGGTAGCTGATTTTTGCTCGGGAGGCTAGATATAGTTTTGAATATAATATTCGACAACGACTGAAATATAAGAAAGTGATGGGTTAGGTATGGTCCAGAAACGTTTGATGTGATCTAAAGTCTATCAATCGAATACAATTTCCGCTTTAACTTAGCCGATTTTAAATTTTACTATTTTTTTGGCTAAATTTTCGGCTAAAATTTAACGATAAAGTTTTTAATGAGGATGAAAAAATTACATTTTGGATACTCAGTACATTCTGAGTCGATCCGGAATAAAACTCTAAAATTTTATGACGACTCGTGAAAAATTTTAAACATCAATTTTAAAGCGATTACTTTAGTAAACTACTGAACTAACTCTCAGAAAATCACTTCCAGCCAGTAAAGATGTTTTTTTCATGCTAAATGTCTGTATAGTTATCGATTTCAGTCTCCTTTTTACATTATATACGGCAATAATATGCCTACCTTCAATTTTCGTTGTTTCCCTTTTTAAAATCCTTGTTTATAAAACTAAGGGGTGCTGATAAGTCACAGCGATTGTACAGTTTTTCAGAGCAATATATGAACAAAAAAAATGTGAAATTATTTTTATTTTCATAAAAGTGTTCAATTCACAACGGTAAATTTTAATTTCCTAAACAATAACTCTAAGTTAAAAATACAAAAAAAACACTTTTCCTGAGTGCATCATTCACTTTAAAGACGATATTAAAAACTTCAAACATTTCGGGTGCACTCCGAATAGTTACCTAATTACTTTGCACAGTCGAAAATTTCTGATAAATATAAGTTTTTTTTCCATGAAAAAGGGTAAAAAATTGGCAAAAGTAGAGAAAAACAGCTCTTTGGAGGTAAAAATGGACCTTACAATTGCGTTTTGATATTAAAAAGTGTTGACTATAACAAACATGCGTACTATAAGCCCACCATTTTATGAGAATGTTCACAACCATAACATCTCTAAAATCAGGCCGATGGCATTAGTCAAGTGCACAGTCAAGTGTACTTTACATAACAGTTCAAAATGATGAAACGCGACGACCTAGCCGATAGTTGACATATACGCCCATTATATAGATACGCAGAATCATTTAATATGAATCTGCCGGATTTTGTATGAGAGTCAAAAACCACAATAAAAAATTTGGACTTGATTTGAAAAATTTCATAATTTATCTAAAAAAAGCAATAAAAAAGTGAAAACTAAAAATTTTATGATTTTCAACCAGCGGTCAGAAAAATATGTAGAATCCATGAAAAAAGTTAAAGTGGATTTTTGTTGGTTGATTACCCACAGATTCATTATTCAAATGAAACAACAAATTTTTGGACACAAAATGCGGAAAGCATTTCAATAATGCTTCGCATTTTTTTTCAAATTTTACGATTTCAAAGGTGGAAACCCGAAGCTCAAATGTTCTAAAATGGATAAACAATATTTTATGAAGCTGAAACATATTAAACGGTGACTAACTATAGAAAGCCATACAGAAAGAAATATTACTGACTACTATTTTCGTAATTATGATTTGACATCCAAGAATGCCGGTTATGCCCCCCTCTAATGACTTACAGACGGCAATTAAATATTCTTTTACAATAGGTTGTATAGGATTGTTCAAATGTCTTATCTATCATAGAATGTTTCCATACCAGAAACAATTGAGCCATTTTGAAAAAAAGTTGAAATGTTTTCCAGTAGGAATTCTCACACTGGTTTTCTGTTGAACGGTTGAAATAAAATGGATTTTTATATTCTCTTCGATCGAATAAAATAATAATAAAATACATCTTAGGAAGAAGATATTGTGCAACCAAGTGTCAATTTAATGGCACTTTTTCTGATGATAATTGTAGGTTAGAGCAGGTAGAATCAGTTATCAAATGCAAAAGCTGTGAAAATTCAACGATGCTGGCAAAATAACGGTTCGATATTTTAATTGTAATAGTTGTTATTTTTCATGAGATATTCACCTAGATGACTTAAAAGCGTTTTATCTGACGGGCTATGTTCATTTCTGGCTAATTTCATCCAGATTGTTCCTTTATGTTCTCGCTGAAGTAGAGAAATGTCGTTATATAAATAAACGTAGATCTAAGAAAAATATTTGATTGATAACAATGTTTTTAATCTGCTATAAATACTAATTCTTCTTTAGGCTGTTGATTTCGTCTCCAAGAATCTGCCGAGTAAAGATAGGTAATGACATGACATATTCTCATAAGAATTTGTTTGAAACAATGAGAGCAGTTTTTGTAAAAGACGAATAATGTTTGGCGTTTTTTCTTAAAAATAGAGTGTCGGCAGAATCAATTTTAAAAAATCAAGTTGTTTTAACCGGTTGTCAAATGTATTTCTAAGGCTCAGTGACAACGGGTCGATGTAATCACTGATTAAAGTCTAACTGTATAAATTTGAGTATTCTGGATCATGCAGACAGCATGAAAAAGATGTTTCTTCAGACTAATTTCCATATTCTTGCAGAATGAAAATATATTGAAGATTGAATTCTCAAAGTTATATACTTTTTTTTTGCGCTTCTAACAAAATAATTTCAACGAATGCAATGATATAATGAAAATATAAAAAAGAGTTATATTCATTTTTATATGTAAGCACATTTTATATTTTAGATTGGGTCATGAAATAAATATTTTTGTTAATTTCATTTAAAGAATTTAATCTAATTAATTTTAACTCCAGAAAAATACTGGAATTTTATCCTCTGGATACTCTGTTTCTTGCTGTTAAGTTTCATAATTGTCAAATTATAAATTTTTTTTTCTTTATATTAACTCCACCCATGCTAAGCTTGACACAATAAAAAATTGGTCGAAAATGTTCTAACATGCTGCATAATGCCCTAAACTAAATCCCGAAAACTGAATGCTTAATCGAGCTTTTTTTTAAATTTGAATGCATTTTTACATCCTTAGGTTTAATTACGCAGTTAATTCGCCGCTGGGCACTCCTAGGTTACATAATATTTTTCTGAAAATTTAAAAATCGATAGGTTTTAGCTAAGTTTTGGTGTTTTGTCTTTATAAAACAGTCCAAATAAGACACAACGTTTTTCTATACAATCTCTTTTTAATTGATTTATTTGATTCTTTTGGATTGGTTGTTTAATTCTCATTCTGTACTGTGCTATACCGTCACAATCGGTACTACAGGGTAAGATCCTCAACTTATAATTTGACTCTTTTGCCGGCTTTGCTCACTTTGATGAAAGTTTGTTTTTTTTTGGTGAACATTCTTCAGAGTCCAGGGTGCTGGTTGATAAATGGCGAAATCCTTCGATTGTAAATATCCGCCAAACTCTAAAAACAATTTACAGTTTTCAAGATTTCTCATTTTATTCTATTCTATTTTTGAAAAGTGTTAGACATAGGAGGAAAAAAATTAAATAAATTGCCTAGTTACCCTATTTTAATCGATGACTTTCTCGAACAGTTTTGAAAAAAAGCATCTCTCATCTATATGAAAAATATGGGAACGGAAAATAACTTATTAATTGAATTCAAATTTTTATAATATATTATAATTGTCATATGGATTTAAAGCCTTGCCTTACAAAGCGTGCCTATTTGAAAAAAAAAAGATGCGGATCCGAGCATTTGATTGCTTGATCAGCCAAATCTGACCTCTGAAATCGAGTAACGTTGTTTTGAACCTGGCAAGGCCAACACCTACTTAGACGTCCGTTGGCCTGACATAGGTAGGATACCGTAGGTTGCTTCCAAGAAACCTACGAGGGCAGAAATAACTACAATTACACTGCTATTTTTTGGACATTTTTTAGAGCCGCTTTCAAATTCAAATTTGGTAGAGTTCATGAAGACTGTGATTCACTTTATGTTAAAAATTACCCATCTTTAAACCCTCAAATAATTTCTTCTTTCTAAATTCGAAATGTATATGCTTCGACTCTAAATTATCTACTTTATTCGAATCTGTACATTATTTTCAATTAAAAATAAAATTAAAAAAATATATTTATTTTAATTTATCTCAAACAAAACAGCTGATTGCCTCGGCTTGATATATTGTCAATTACTCAGAAAGCGTTGGCAAACTTTTTCTTTGGTAAATAAAACCCAAAATCAGGTGAAAAATTAATACCTGTCGATTTTCAGGTCAAAACACGTTCTCCCCTGAAATCGGCCTATTCTGCAATCTAGAATTTAGGTTGGGTGCTAGTATCCCGCGTCGTTTGTATGATTCAAATAGTCACGATCTGTCAACTTAGGGCCCTTTATCTATATTTTCGCATAGTAATTAATTTCCATTAAATACTCGACGAAAAAAATTATCGATGAAAATGGATGAAAATTTTCTCATAAATGTCATCATATAAAGAAACTTGGTTGGAGCGTTACAGAAATTATTTTATAACGCGCCATTTAAAAATGCTGAAATTTGATATCAAAAGAAAAGGGGTGGTGCAGTAGGCAAACCATTATATTTCCGAGTTGTTTATTTAAGGGCCTCGGTGCATTTTGGCAGATTTGCACTTTTTCAATTT
>SCLH01000108.1:34247-47420 GCA_004367855.1 Oikopleura vanhoeffeni
TTTGCCACATTATTTTCGAATAAAAAATTTTTCAAACGTAAGTTGTCACTTTTAAGCTCACTTTGTTTAATCTGATTTTTTCAGATCGATTATTTTTACTTTTTAAATCGTCTTTTAAATAAACATTCTAAAAACGCGCGTTTGGTACTTTAGGTGTCTAACTTACATTAATTTATTTTCTTTTTTATTTATTAGAAGCTTCAAAAAATGTTTCGACCACCATCAAAAATTTATATAATTCAATTTCATATGATTTCTACGTCAAAATCGAAAATTTAAATTTCCTAAAAAACACGAAAAAAACGAAATTTTAGCACATCGAAATAAATATTTATTTTCATGAGTTAAATTTATCAAATTTTACGTGGTGGATGTGTCGGCTTACCAATTAGGCAAGTCTTGGTGAAATAATTTTTTTTAATTTTTGATAAAAGATGGCTAAAGTACATTTCGCGCAAACCGTATTTTCATTCAAAAAAGTATGATTCAGAGTATAAACAAGAGCGAAAAAACAAAACGTAGACATGTTTAAATATAGTGAAAGTAGGCATTCTTAATATTTTCAGCTTTCCCTTGAGGATTCCAGAAAAATTAGTTTGAAAAATTTTGAACCAGAAATGAGGAAAAATTTTAAAAATATTTCCAAAAAGTTCCGACCAAAAATCTCAAAAAAGTGTCATATGATTTTCCAAATAGCATAAAAAAATATGTGGTTACCCACGCAAAAAGTAAAAGTAGCCATATTAAAGAATTTTTTTCGTTGATTTGAAACAACTAACGCAAAAAATATTTGAACACAAATTTAGGATTTTCTTTGATTATGTTAGGAACTTTTTTTCAAAAATTTCTCATAATTTGTCGAATTCGGAAAGTTTAATTCGAGCTCAAAATTTTTAAAAGCAATAATTCGANAAAAAAGACGAAAAAAACAAAATTTTAGCACATCGAAAGAAATATTTATTTTCATGAGTTTATTTTATTAAGTTTCACGTGGTTGATGGTTCGGCTTACCAATTAGGCAAGTCTCGGTGAATTAATTTTTGATTAAAAAGGGACTTAAGTATATTTCGGACAAACCGTTATTTTCATTCAAAAAATTATAGATTCAGAAGTATAAAACAAGAGCGAAGAACAAAACGTTCAAATATAGTGAAAAAGGCATTCCTAATATTTTCAGCTAAGGATTCAAGAAAAAATAGTTTTGAAAATTTTGAACCAGAAATAGATAATTTTTAAATATTCCAAAAAGTTTTCGACCAAAAATCTCAAAAAAGTGTCATATGATTTTTCAAATAGCATATAAAATATGTGGTTCACCTACGCGAAAAATTAAATAGCCATATTGAAGAGTTTTTTTTGTTGTTATAATTGCAAAAATATTTGACACAAAATAAGGCATTTTTTGATAATGTTCGGAACTTTTTTCGGAACTTTTTTCAAAATTTCTCATAATTTGGTCGAATTCGAAAGTTTAATTCGAACTCAAAATTTTCTTTTAAAAACAATAATTTCGAAATTCGCCTCGATTATGAAACATCATTTTGATGGTTAATGAGAAGAATATTATAAACCAAGTAAAAAGTTTTCATCAGAGCCCATATCCGCGGATATCCGTATCTGTCAAAATGCACAGAGGCCCTTAAGGATGTGGGCGACGATAGTTGGGCTCTTTTTCACCACATTTTCAAGTGAAGTTTCTGAGAAAACCTGGCTTTAGAAATATTATTGTTTTCCAAAGACGTAGTACAACTCTTAAGAAAGTTGCAGTTTCTATTTAGAGCATCGTGATTCCTAACCTACGCTCAGAAAAAGATTTTTAGTAGGCGTCTTTAAAAGCACTAAAAAGCCTACTCCTCATTCATTCCTCATCATTTTTTTTGTTACTTGCAATTTAACTTTCAAATATGGAATTGCACAATTCCGAGCGGTAGAAAACTATTTCTGAAAATTTGCCCCTAGTGGTCCACAAAACAGCATAATTGTGGGAGCCGTCACGCAAAAGCCTATTCTCCTTCCTTGAAAATATAATAGAAAATGTTCAATTTGTGCATGAACTTCACCGCAAGCCTGGAATTAAGGTTCGAACGTAGCCTTATTTTAAATCTTTCTTGTCCAAAGTCTCAGGAACGACTTGTGAAATTCTATTTTTGGTTGTAATTCTTAACTATATTTTCTAAAACTACTTTTTTGAAAAAAAGTTAAAATTCAGAAAAAAATCTAATAGCTAAAACTCCAGTGACAAATTCCTACAAAATAAGGCATACAAACAGTTCTGAGAAATCTCAATTTCGTGCCCTAATTTAACCTTTAATTTCAACCCCCAAAAAACCGACCTTTCTTTGAAAATTTCAAATCCAAAAAATAAATCTTACAAGTTAAAAAAATTTGGCCAAGAAATTCTATACAACATAGGTTGTATCAAAAAGTATATACGTGAAAGCTGAGATATGCGTCGCCCCATCCTTAACCCTTGTGAGCATATAAAAAAAAGTTCCGCCACAGCGCACCAGAGCCACATTGTGGCTCAACTTTGAATGTTGTTTCACAGAAAGTTTAAGGCAGTTGGAATTTAATTTTGTCTGCATAAGGAAGTTGATAAGTATATTTTTGCATTCGACATTTCATATTCTAGAATTTTAATTCTTGACGTTTAGGAAAAACTAGTGAGAAAAGTCAAGGTGTCCATATCTCGTTGATACACCGGTCACAGTTCTATACATATTTTTATCTCTGTCGAAAACAATGCACAAGAATCTGGCCTACGCTCAGTATTTTGTCCGCTTTGATTAATATCTCATAATCAAAAGTAAATTATTAAATAAGAGTCAAAATTTTGATTGAAAAATTCCATGATTTTTGTGAAAAATGTTTATTTTTCCATTAAATACAGATAATGGATTTTCTATTTTTGAGTAAAATATGGCATGAAAGACAACGTGGACAATGTTTGATTGGTTAAATTCACTTTTATAATAACTAAAATTTTTTCAATGGAACTTTGAAGTTGAAAATTAGATAGTTTCCTTCCTAAGAAAAAAAATGTCTGCCCCTAGTATACAATAAATTTTATATATCACTGTTGTGCATGCACAAAACACTCCTTAAAAACTGAGTAATCTCACATTTGATTGTATGTCCGTTTCCGAAATAATTTTTACGGAAGTGAAACATAGGCAAAAATGCCTGATAAATTCAACTCCCCGTAATGCCGGAACAAACTTCGAAGAAATATCATTATTTTCTTGAAACAACGAATCGTAAATTCTCTATAAATTGTATTTGAAACAAAAATTCATCGATCCAGTTTTTTTTGATCTTTTTTCGATGATTTTAGGTATGCTGGAGCCACAATTGTGGCTCTGTGCTCACAAGGGTTAAACGTACTTTCACTTAACGACTTATATGTAACATAATGATGTCATATCTCCATATGATCTCGTAAATATTATTTTTGACCCATTTATTTTTCTTGACTGGAATCCAGTCACTGGATTATGAAAAAATTGGTTGTAGAGGCGTTTTCAAGAAAACAACATTTTTCAGTGAAAATCACAGGTATTTTAATCAAACTCCGCGGAGCACATGGCCTCGCGAGACATTTTTTGGTCCGATTTTGGTTCGCGTTTTTTGAACATTAAAATGAAATAGATTATTGACATTGTTTGATTATTTTACCTACTGAAAGTTTATACCTGTTTAGCCAGATCAATTATAAGATTGAGAACTTGTTTTCTTTCATGGTTCATCAGACAAATTGTGGAGTCATCAACAACCATTTGAAGCGATAATAAAAAGTCGAATCTAAAATTTTCAGTTATTATTTGCCAAAAAAATTGAAAGGTATAATTGATTTCATTAATTTTAAATAAATTATTACCTTAATTTTAACTCATCATCAGAATTGAAATGATTCGTTAAGTAAGAATTTATTTTTCGGGATTGACTGTCGATATCTGGAAAATCTATAAAAAATCGCGAACACATCTTCAAAACGGTTTGAAATTATACTCTTTGCTGTTTTGTGCTAGGGAATCACTAGTAGTGATTTCATGGATTCACGTAGGGCAAAAATACGGAGGATTTCATTAATCGTAAATATATCTATCTTTCGCTGAAGGACCAAATATTTCCAACTTACGTAATTTCTCATTCAAGAATCAGAGGGAAATTTTGATTGGGTTTTTCACATTTGTTTGTGTTAACAACTATTTTATTTGTCAATTTGAAACCGTAACAAAGACTGTAATTTGGCTGTCTGACTTGTTTCTTGAACTTGGAAATTTCTTGTCAGCAAATTGCAGTATCTCAACAATCCTCCTCCACGAATTTCTTCTGGGCATCGGGTCACGATGAATTTGTTCTGCAAATGTGACCTTTAAAGAATTGTTTATTTTTGGACACCCTGAAAAATATTAACTGTAACTTAAAAATGTATTTTATAAAAAACCCTAGACTTAAATTCAAAAATAAATTTCGAATTCTTAAAATACCTTCGAAAAATACCTTTCACACAGTCCTTCGAAAATATCTTCGAAAAATACTTTTAATACAGTCCTCGCTCCATAACTGGACACTCCTTACAGGTTCAAACTCCCTAACAGATCGAACTTTTTGGGCGTGGTCACTGTGTCTCTGACTGGCATAAGTTTTCGGAGGTGTTTATTTGAATGTCTGCTTATATTTATGGAAGCCCTAAAAAGCAAAATTTCTAACGGTACTTTAAATTATTTTTAGCGAATTTTTTAGAATTATTATGGGTTTCAAAATATTAAAAACAGGACAAGTAAGAAACTTTTTTTGAGTTTTACATCTAAGAATTCTATATTCAAAAACACAGCGAACTTCAACTAAGCTAAAGTACAGATATCTTCGTTAACTGGTTCACATTCCCTAACTGGCACAACTTCTTGAGGTTGGTATTTGTACCAGTTAGGAAGCGATGACTGTATTGAAAAATGGTCGAAAATGAACTTGATTGAACTAAAATAAAAAACTTAACCATTACGCATACAATTTAAAAAGAATAACCGGAACAGATCAAATTCGTAATGTAACTCTGATGCGGATTAAATCCGAGACAAGGCCTTCGATATATAAGCCGAAGACTTAAATCAGTTTGAAAGTGTGACGCTTTCCCTAGAGGTTATTTTAAGGGGTTTACTTGGACTATCACTAAAATTGAAAGTTTTCGGTTGCCCTTAAAAATAGGCTGAAGGCAATAACATATTAATAATTGCAGAGATTATTAGCTGAGATACAAAACTTAACATTTAAAAGAATCAGGCCATTTTTAAATTAAACTTATAGGGAAGATACTCTTGAATTTCCATGGAATTCCGATGGAACATGAAAAAGTTAAATTTCGACAGCCCTCAACAAAGAAAATAAATTTCACAAATTTGAAATGTTAAAACATTATTTTTTTAATAAATATCTTGATTTTAAATTTATAAAAACCATCTTCGATTGAGATTGTATGCTTTTACAGGAAACTTTTTAAGGAAAACAAAATTTCACAAAATTCGATTCATTAAAATAAAATTTCACGTTTGAAAAGTAAAAAAAAATGTATGCATAAAATGAGCATATTTTCAGAAATGCCGATTTTAACTTGAGTATATTCCTTGTTCACACTGATGTTAATTTAGGTAGCTGGCCCAGTTTGAACGAATATTTCAGCTACTTTAATTGGCAGCAGTGTGAACAGGGGATATATCTGTTTTATTCTGTTATTTTTTGCGATTTCATATTATATGATATAAATTTTTTTTATGAAAAAAAATTTATTTGTTTAATTGCATAATTTTCGACCTTCTATTGTTTCAGTACGAATTTTATCGTATTCAGGTTAACTATTTATTTTCTTTATATAATCTCTCTCTAACCTACGTTTAAGCTGCACTGAAGAAGACGAAAAAAGTCGAAATAATATGTCAATAAAACAAATAGTTTTTTTTCAATAAAAAAAATTTTTATCATATATCTTTTATTGTTGGTGCATTTGAAACGCACAAAACTCATAGGTTCTTATTTTGAGAACCTGAATACAATTTATAAAACCATATAAGATTTTTAAACGTTTTTGATTTCATGCATGAAGTCCAATTTAAAATCAATCACCAATTTCTAAAAGGGGTTAACCGCTGACGAAAAAGTTTGTAAATTGTAGGTAGCAATATTGTTTACTCAAATTAGGGTTAGAACATATTAACTCATGTGCCGGTATTTCACTGCCAAATTAATTTGATGTGCATTCGAAAGGAAATTATGAAAAAAATTAATTTGGATTGAACCATTCTGAGAAAAATTGGCCGATTCTGTCGCAGGGTCCGAGTTATTTTCCGATATTACTTAATCTCGCATCTCCGCGACATTTCCTAAAAACTATGACAAAGCAGAAAATTGAAAAAGAAATAAGTCTCTTTTGGTTCAAAATATGCCCCTGATTTGAAAAAGGTTATACAAGAATAATTATGAATGACTCCTTGAAAATTTAAAAAAGGGGGCTCAATCTAAACAAAAATACACTGTAACTCATGAGAACGAAAAAAGTCACACCTATGAGCTGTCTACTTTATTAAGAAAATTATAAGCTTAATTTTAATTTTTTAAGATTATTTTCAAGATTCATTTGAAAGCGCTCAACCTTTCAAGATGACTTGAGAATCCGGAATAACATAGTATTTACATATGATCTACGCCACTTGAATTTGATTGATTGGCTATTTATTCCATGATAATTTCTTAATTTCATTATATTTTTATTATATGTCAGAATTGTTGCAACCATGGCATATAAAAAGATGGAAGAGATTTCAATAGACAAAAATGTAAACGTAAAAGTTGTATCTAGACTCAAAAGAAATACACAACTGAGCTCTGAAAGCTCTTTCCATAAATTTAAACTTTCCATTTTGGCTGTTTATAAAACTATAACCATATTTTTGAGTCACTAACTACATTTATTTAATTTTGTAGGTTATTTTTTGTGGTCTATAATGGACACATCTTATTTATCGAACACCTGTAATCATCGCCACCGCAGGAAATTACTCTCGTAATGTTTTCGAAGCTCACGCGTGGCTTTGAGAACAGCACTTTTCTCTATATTAAACTTAAAGTCTAGAACATTTTATTTTGTGCACTTGACGGGAGTTAAGGAGAGTTGCCCACCGCAAAAATTGTAACACTTTAGAAAACTTTAATTTAAAAATAACATAAGAGGAATCTTTGTCAAGGATTTCGCGTCGATACTCTTCAACGGATTGTATCCTGATTTTGGATCTATTTTAGTCAAATAGACTAGTAATCCGCTTTGAAAACGACTCATCGCAGTTTTGTTCTTAGATAGCTAAATTGAACAAAAATATTAGATAAATGAATAAAATAAAAAAAATTGGTCCGAATTGCGACTATTTTTTTCTGAGGTTTACTAAAATGTTTAATATAATTTTTGTTAAAAAAAACGTTACAAATATCCAGCCTGTTAGGCAAGTTTGGCACAGTTGACAAACTTTTGGGAATAAATTTTCTCAGCATATTTTTATGAAAAAAATGCGTAAATAATTTTTAAAAGTTAATACAAATACAGGTGATGTAGCCTTCAAACGTTGGTTCGATAAAAACTTTTGCGAATGGAGATTCGCCTATATTTTGTGTTACAAATAAATCTCAAACATATACACGTTGAAACGTTTCCAATACAAAATTGTTTACATATTGAACCTCCTGAATCCTTAATGTTCGCTGAATTTTGCGTTGAACAGTAAATGCTTGAAAGTGTAGGGTGTGCTAGCTAAAATTTCCAATCGATTTTTGACAGGATATTAATCATGTAAGTTTATTCTTGACACCAACAGCTAAACGAAGAGTTTAATTTCTATGTCAGGAAGTTGGACAAGTGCAATTTTAAAAAGTCCTAGAAAAATGTCTGGCACAACACCATTCGGAACCCTTATTTTTGCCCCAGCGAAGCGTGAAGTTATTTTAAAATTTTAGCTGTTATTTTATTTTTTTTGTTGCGGTGAAAAACTATTTCGCCAGAAAAAAAAAAGAAAGTTAAGTGTTCATTCAGTCAGTTGACCACAAAAAATAACAATTTAATGGCATTTAAAAAGTTATTTTTCCTGGTATTATTTGAGCTAAAACATGAAAACATTGATAATTTTTGAGAAAATGAAAAAGAATTGATAAATCCAATTAAAAATAAAATCGAATGAAGATTTAAATTCAACTTATTTTCAACCGAAATTAAACAGTTCAAACGTTCGGAAGGAATAAGTTAAATTAAATGTTTTAACTTCGATATTTTACTCAATTTGAACTGTTATTTTAAGTTGAACACGTGAAATTAAAATATCTCAAATATATTCTATCTTGCTATCCAAATTAGATAAGAAAATTGCAAAAATCTTTAAATTTTGACATTTGTTATTAAAATAAGACAGTTTTGGTAATTATTGATGTAATATTGGAAATACTGGAGACATTCTAAGCGTTATGCGACAGAGCGCTCATTTCATTTTAATTTCAAATAAATCCCATGAAATAACAATAGAACGAGCATTACTCTTACCTTGGATTTACAGATAAGCCATAACAGTTCGCAAACCACACGGGAAAAATGATCGCGAAATTCTACATCCGGTGAGAGAGGCAAATGAAGATAGGGAATTCAGGATATTTGAGAAAGCTATGATAAAATCGAAGGTTAGGAAGTTAAAAGAATTAACTTTTGAATCACACATGATGATTTTTTTTTTTTGTAAAAATCAAAAAATTATTAAAATAGTTATATTTTTTTAAAACTCTATTCGCCCCCGAATTGACAATGACAATTTTAAAACTCTCTCATAAAGTCCTAGTTTTGTAAGTGACAAACCCGGGCAGTTTCAGTTATTAATATTGATTTTCTTACGCCTCACTAGGAATATAGTTTGAAATGAAAAATTTCTCCTGTCACGAAACGGTATTAAAACAAATCTAAATAATCTTGGAAATTAAATTGATACGCGAAACAGTTCAATCCGCTTAAAGGTCAATTTGTCACTTTAAACTCTCATAAATTATGAATATCTGTGACGGATCAATTGTTCGAGATAGATAGTGTAATGACGTTGTATCAATTGGCCTCACTTATTAATATCATCAAAACAACACTTACTTGATGATTCTAATATAATACTGTTTATAAAACCAAATAAATTATTTTTTTTATTATAGGTCGGACTTATTCTAGAGTGTGCAATATAATACGCGCAATTTGAAAAGTTCAAATAATTGTTCTTGTTTTTTTTAAGATTTTCAGCAAAAAAAATTATTACGTCAAAAAATTCCGTTTAAATATGCGGAAAATTTTCATATATTTTTTTTAAGAAATAAGAAGTTAAAAATACACAATTTTTAAGGTTGCTGAATCTGTTAGTTGGAAATAAAGAGAATGATATCAAATATAATCAAAGATGTTATCTCTAAAAGGCTCTACTTTCCGTTTGTCTCCGTTGACTATTGTAGCACTATATATGACAATTGACCAAAAAAGCTTCGTGAAATAAGTTCCAGCCGGAGACGCAAAGTAAAGCATTGGACCCGGTTTTTATATACATCAATGTAATCGTTTTTGCTTTCTTTTCCAATTTGCATAAATCTGATTCACCGTTGTGATTGTAACGAATTGGTGGTTACGTTGGGCTAACGTTTGTGATTGGGGTTTAACCTCTGGATTTGGGGATATGCCGAATGTTGAAAATACAAGCAAAACGTTACATGCTGTAGACCGAGAAAATTTTTAATTTCTTTGAATCTAATCGGTAGCATAAAAGTTCCTCAATTTGTCATTCTCCGATTTCGGTTAAACTAGAATACAATTCTCGTGCTTGTAATTTCCGATAAACAAACTAATTAATTCAAAACTAATAAAACTTCAACTTCCGATTGAAAATATTTTCAGGAATACTTGCTTGAAAACCAAACTTGTGAACGTCACTGTTACGAAATGAGGAGAAAAAATTGGCTTCGAAAAATAAGTTTTGAAAGAAAGAAAATATGAAAGAATTGTTTGAAAAATTTCAGTTTATTAATCAAATTTAAAGAAGATTGTAAATTTTGTCCTTTAAATCCAAAGCTTGTCTTTCTTTACTAATAATTAAATAACCTCATGAAATCTACGAAGCTCATAGTAATTTCGTAGTGGAGTGGGGCGTCGATTTTTCAGCGGAGGAATTATCTATAGCTCAATTTTCAGAATCTTTTAAATAATGTTTGATGGTATCACCTCGGCAAGCAAAAGTTTTAAGAATTTCATATTACTTGCTTGATTTTTACTGTACAACAGGATAGTTTTGAAAATTTTCGTGCTGAGAAAATGTTTTCTTTCAAGTTGACACTGTGACAGCTCTTAATATTTAAGGGCACAAATAGTTTAATTAAAAAATACCTATTAACTCGTAACTGATTTTAGCCACTATTTGCCCGCACACCATTTAATCGGCATTTACGACGCTAATCACTCATTAATGACAAGTAATCAGTTATAACGTTTCGATAAACTTTTGAAACAAAATATGACGTTTTTGCGTTTTTTGAAATTTTTACTGTATTACAGTAACTAATTTTTGCAAAAATTTTTTTAAATGCATAAAATTTAAAGCTTCATCATGACAAAAAAGATTCTAAAAGATCTTTTTCCATGTAGCACTATAGCCCAGTAACTGATACGTGACCGTATATTGAAGGAATAAGGTTGGTAACAAGTAGTGACTGTTTTTTTCCAAAAATTGCTCTAAATCAATTTTGACAAAGTGAGTGTCCTTACTAGAAGTTTTAAAGACTTTTTACATTAAACACTAAGTCGAAAATTACACGTGACCTCAAATTAAGAATGAGGTTTTGGCCCAAGTACAATAGTACTCAAATTACGCGCTCCGAAAAGTTTTGAGGATATCACAAGCACCTAAATTAAAGAAGTTTGACATAAATAATATTCCAACACGTTTTTCACTTTTTGTTTTTTTTTTCAATATAGTATATTGATTATTTATGACTATATTTAACTTTATTTTTGGCTTATTTCGTCACGTGATTTATTCAGACTTTCCTGTAATGAGAAAAAGTCTATAATACGTTTGAAGTTGACCCTGGAATTTTTTTGTACGTAATTGTGAGTATTTTTCAAATTACTGTACAGTTGGTAACCAATATATTTTTTCAAAAAGTATCAACATCATGCGAAGACCCTCAAAGAATCGTAACTCTAATTCTAAGACTCTACAATGCATTACAGTATCGCACCGAGTTTAAATAGAGCCAGAATCTCAGAAGTCATTAGCTTCGGAAATGCTGATAAAAACATAAGAATGCTAGCGAGAGAGAAGGCTGAGAAAAATGAATAATTTACTGATTAGGTTTTCTTTAATTTCAAGATTTGTTTGTATTATTTGTGAAAATTGGCTCCGTAGACTAGAGCATTTCTAGAACCTCAAACTTTCCGATAAATAACACATTGAATCTGAAGGGTTCGCTACTGCGTTAGGCGTCAGTATGTCCATTCTGTCCACATTTAAATAATTGAAAAAATAATTTTAAGAGTCTTTTACTCGAGAATTTTGCAAAGATAAACATGATAATTTATTTTAAGACACACTTGGCTGAGAGAATCGATTTTGAGAAGTTTTATAAGGAATGGCAAATATAAATAAGGTTAATTTTCATATTCATCTTTCGCACTTTTATAGTCGATCATAGTGAATTTCGCAACTTCTTTGTTTTCTTATCTTCATTAAACATGCCGTTTAAATTCGTTTCAAAATTTTTATTTGTTTTAATTTAAGCAAATTTGTCTGAATATTTTTTAAGTATTGAAAAAGAATGTTGATACGTGAAACTTTGCTAATTATGGCCGACTTAAAAGTGAGGCAACTAGTTGGCTAAAATCGAGTCTGGGTACAGATTCATGTCTAAAGTCTACACGAGTTAAAGTCGCCAGAAGCCGCGAAAGTAACCATGCTTTCCACTTGCATAAATTTGGGAATTCCATATATTATAATTCCATATCCCTTATTTCACATACTTTTGTTAATAATCCCGCCTGATTAGGAAACGAGTGTGTCTTAAAGTAGTAGGCCTGGATATTTAACAATAGTGGCTGAATAGTGGGATCAATCAATATATATTAGACTTAATCGCCAAATTTCTCAAACTATATCGAATGTGAAAACAGCATTAAACTAAAATTTTGATTGTCGGCCAATCAGTAAGAGAAGAACCGAGTTCAAAAACAAAATCCAAAAGTTTTTGCCGACCTATGCGACCCGACCTGAGGTTCGAAATTTTTTCGACCATGAAAAAAAAGTAACCTGTCGACGCTCGACCCGACTCAACCAGAATATTTAAAAAAATCGATCCGACCTACACGAACTGGTGAATTCCGATTCGATGTTGGTGACGAGAATTGGGCTATTTTTTACACATTTCAAGAAGTTTCTTGAGAAACCTTGATCAAAAAAAGATTTATTTAATTTTTTAAATACGTAGGTACAGAGTCTTAAGAACATGCCTGGTACTTATTCACCGATCTTGGTACTTCAACGCTACCTCAAATGATTTAGTGGCGTCGCCTAAAAATACCCAAAAGGCTACTCCTCAATTCATTTCTCATCCATTTTTCTTGTTATGTTGTAATTAATACTTCTACATATGAAGCACAATGATGTCAGCACATTCAAAACCGTAGCCTTTTTTTGTTTTAAGTTTTGCCTCCTTTAGGGTCAAAACAGCTTTATTTGGGCACCTCAAACGCAAAAAGCCTACTCCTCCTTGAAAATATATAGAAAATTTTCAATTTGTGCGGTCAAATTCCAATAGAAAGCATGATTAATGGTCTAAAGCGTAGTCTTTTTTTTTCCGATTTTTTCTCTAATATCAGAAACTTGGAGTCTTAAAGCCTCAGAAACAACTTGTGAATTTTCTAGTTCTTGTTGAAGATCGAACTTTAAATTTCTAAAAAGCCTACTTATTTGAAAAAAAATACAAAATCAGATAAAATCTCTGCAAGTTCAAAAACTCAGTTAAAAAATTCTCTACAAAATAGGCAATCAAAAAAGTTCTCTGAAAAATCCCAATTATCGTCACCTCTTTCCTGTGACAACGAGCAACATATGGGCCTCCGCATACCTC
>SCLH01000108.1:58190-78055 GCA_004367855.1 Oikopleura vanhoeffeni
TGATGAAGAACCTAATTCGGAAAATTTCTGGAAATCCGAAAATTGGATTATGAAACCAAAACATACTGCTATCGAGCATACATGCTGTGGGACTGAAATTAATGAAATTGCGTCATTACAAATGCGCGATTTTGTAAAAAATAATTATGACGAAGGAATTACCGATCTGAAAATTATCAAAAATATATCCGGAATTAAACAAACTTTTGCTGATCATGCCGCAGTTCTTTTGGGCGATGACGATAACTACCAAAGAATAATTCAGCAAAAAAGAACTACAAATTACATTTATATTTTTGAAATTTTTATGAAGCGGCTTTCAAATTTGGTAGAGTTCATGAAGACTGTGATTCACTTTATGTTAAAAATTACCCATCTTTAAACCCTCAAATAATTTCTTCTTTCTAAATTCGAAATGTATATGCTTCGACTCTAAATTATCTACTTTATTCGAATCTGTACATTATTTTCAATTAAAAATAAAATTAAAAAAATATATTTATTTTAATTTATCTCAAACAAAACAGCTGATTGCCTCGGCTTGATATATTGTCAATTATTTTACTACTCAGAAAAGCGTGGAAAACTTTTTCTTGGTAAATAAAACCCAAAATCAGGTGAAAAATTAATCACCTGTNTCTGATTTCAATCAGATCGTAATCTGAAAAATGATGAAATTGGGGTCTAGAAATGTAAGGATAGAGTGTTTATAAAAAAAAGTGTTTCTAGAACTAGACTCCACACACTGTGGTGCTGATGTAACAAATTTAATGTGAAGATATGTGATGCGTGTAGCGAAGGCTGACTTATCCAACGAAACATTAGATGTTTCACAACTGGCCAAAGTTACACTAGAATTTTTAATTAAACCGGTAAGTTCGTGGTCAGATAAGGTACTCGCCGGGGACTTTTTATGTATTTAACAGACGACGGCCCAACCAGCTATCCCCAGTTGCCCGGATACGTTTTCTGTGAACCTATTTGTGAGGTGGTCAACTACTTCTCTTAGCAAATTTTGCATGTGGGTCGGGGAAAAAATGGTCAGTAAGGCCTCTTTCCCTGTTTAAAAAACTCACATCAATTCACAGTTGGTATCTTTTAGCCGGGTATCCAGTAAGATTGAGTGAAATACGTGTCGTATTTTCCAACTTTTGATATTAAATAGTGATATGTAATAACACGGCCATATGACCTATTGAAAAAGTTTATACGCCGAGGACATTTAATGGAATCGTCATTTTATGAGAAACCATATTATCGACTGAAGATCATAACTTTAATCTGCGATAACACCCTAGATTGACCGGAATTTTCTTCCATGAAGATATAAGACGCGCGGCGATTAAATATCGGCCACAGTCATCTTCAAGAGAGAGCTCTCGACACTAATGTCCGATTTATTATTGACCAGAATATTAAATTATATATAATGCCATATATCAAATGGATAGGAGAACAAACCCATGAAGCAAATAATTTTTAGAATTACTAGCTATGTTTAATAATATTATCGCTTTCGATATAAAATATCGTGCGTGTGTCATTTGCAAACATTCTTTCACTACGATCTATGGGGAGTTAAATTAATAACGCGCTAAAAGTGATGTTGAGCTATATCAAATTTTTATTTATAGACCACAAAGAAGAACTGTAATATACCTTACTAACGGACAAATAGACCGATTATAGATGCGTATTCATCTGTTTTTGCACAGTAAAAACATCGGCAACATTCCTCATAATTACTTAAATTAAACTTTTTGGGAACCAATGAGATCATCATATTATAACTAATATTTTTCTTGATATCGATATCTATCATAATCGACTATATTCATGCTTGAATTTAAATGCGCGCTCTATGTATTATTACAATTAGAGACTAGCGCACTCACAAAACTGAAATAAATAGATAAGATACCAAAGAGATCTGAAACTACATCTTATCATTTATTTGAAACAATCCTAATTCATTTAAATACAACTTTTTTTTTGCGACGTGAATGATCTTGTCTGAGATATTATTGAGAATCGTAATAGATCTTACTGCGTCTCCCAAGTACTCTAGAATTTCATTCCTATTTAACGTTCTTTCTATTTTACGCACAAAGGTACCCCGACCATATCTGATATCTTTTTGGAAAATTCTTCTTAGTAGTAGCAGTATTTGGTTCACAAAAAAAATTCCGGGCAAAATATTGATTTTTTTTGGTCTAAAAATGCGTCCGTGATCGCACGAGGATTTAAGAATAATATCACGTAAGATGGTTTAATATTTTGCTGATTAACTGTGGAGCAGTTCCCTGCTGTCACGATTTGATATTTAGCCACTTCGCACCCACGTTTGTTCAGGTCGCCCAATTCAGCGAATAGGAGATCTACAAGGGTTAGAAGTCGCATTGGTTGGCTAACTGATTCCTAGGTCGATAAAGAGAAAGTCAACGTTCCAGTATATACAAGTCTTGGGTGTGGTTCTCACTGGTTTGTGAAATGTCAGACGTTAACTTGATTCAAGTTATCTTTTGAGAGAGATCCTACTTTGTTTGCCTGTAAAGCGATTTTTTTACGTCATCTTTTTTCAACAAGAATAGAGCAAACTGTGGCGATCATTCAAACACTGGTATACGATATATTAAGGAATAATTATTTACGAATGGAGTAATTTGGATCTCTCCCATACGTGTAATAAGTGGCGGCAGACAACCTACGCGTCGTGCACGATTCAGAAATGCGTTCTTTATAAGTATTATAGTAATTATTTCGCCCGCAAAGTAAAAAATGGGTGCGCCCCAAACTCCCGAGCCTCACACAACATTAATCGCAGATAAACGTCTCAATTGGTCCAGGTTGTGAAATATTAGGATGCTATAATAAAAAGAAAATTAGAACAAAGGTAGCTTTTAAGATATTTATTTTACTACAGATAGTAACAAATTATTATCTGTGAGTAAATGTTAAAAATTATCAAAAGAATAAAACGTTTAATGTCAAATTGAAAACTCGAACACTTTATTGAAGAGAAACATTATCAGAAAACAGAGAGACTCTATAACAAATTATATTCTCTTGATCATAGATAGCGACTCAAACTATGAGAACCACGATCAAAAAAGTATGTACTAAATAAACTGCGATTGTCGCCCACAGATTGGCGCTGCTTTTATCCCAAAATTTTGACCAATTCATTAATCGCGTAGTTCCAGCTTTTTTAAGATCATTACCTCACGAAAAAACGAAAAATATGTCGATCCTTTCAAACCATTGACAATTCATAACTAGCACTTCGAAGATCATGTTGATCGGTCTCGAGACCAAAAGTCGATACCAACAACACACAACTTATCGAAGTAACTCTATAAACACTTCTCACGATGACAGCAACTTTCTTCGAACACATATATCTACTCACGCTATAACAATTCTACTTACTATACATTACAAAACACTCAACTCTAAACTCATCTCTGTATAAGATGTTTTCACACACAGTTCCGGTCAGCTATTCGGAGACCATGAAAAATGGCGACAACATTTAGACCCTTCAATTCTAATTGTAATATATGTAGTTAGAGAATTTTCAGAGTGAATAGAATCGATCTTATCCTCTGAGATAACCTGAACGTGCTCCTGTCGCGTTTTTTAATTAATTCAAGCGAATAAATACTATTCTATTACTGTATATACAGAGACTTTATTATGTTGCAGACAATAAGATCATTCTATTATATAAATTAGTCTAATGAAGCGAGAATCAAACAACGAAAAATTGCGAGAGACTCCTTCTTTCATACTGACGATCAAAACAAATCATAATAAACCGCCAAAAAAAATGATTCAACGTGATCTCAAAAGGAAATAATGAGGGAATCACTTAGGTGCAAATACAATAATGAGTAAACTTCAAGTATATATTTCATCTCTATGGAGAATCAGAGCACATGATAACATCTAATGTAATCAATAATGAAATAGGATCTACTCTAAATGAAAAAGTCTATTTATAGAAACTATTTAACCTAGTTTTACAGTTCCAAACCTAAAAGTCCCAAAAAACGACCGCCGCCACCGATAAAGTCTACAAATTAGTAAAATAAATAGTACTCGCTCTTTGTCATTGTTCACTCAGGGTTAGCAACCAGTTAGTGATCTTCATAACTTTGAAGCGCACACCGAAAAAAAATTTTGGATCTGTGCGCGAGCTTGCAATTTTGGGATAAAACACAAGTAATCCAATTCAAGAGTTTTGCAGACACGTAAATAAAATACTCAAATCCTTCTTTCGCATAAAATCTGTACACGTCTAAGAGATTTCTTATTTTTTCTGTAGAGAAAAATTAGGTACGAAATTCTACTAGACATATCGATTCTCTCGATATACACCATATATTTTTTGATATAATTTGATCACGTAGATATTATCAAATAACTTTTTTCGAGATCTTTGTGTGATACCATTTGAACTTAAAAAGGTCTTAACAAACGTTTCTGAGAGGAATAATTGAGGGCCCCGTCAGGAAATACTTTATCTGTTGAGAAATCGAAAATATTGAGTACTATGTTACAAACAATATAACTAATAGAGTAACTTATGTTTTCCAATATAACGAACTATTTCGAAAAACATAAACCGCTGACATGCCCCTCTTTTTATAATGCTTATATCCGCCTCGTACACTAACTTATGAATTTCTGGGATTTGCGATTTTAACAGATTAGCTATGCCGGATTTGAGAACAGAAGCAGTTTCTAAGAATATGTCCCAACTTCTCGAAAGGAAGTGAATATTACCAACGAACTTGTCTGTATGACCATCTAGAAAGAACGAAATAGAATATAAACGTCGAACTCACATAAGAAACATCTATATATAGAGTCAATGTCTTGAGCTCTCTCAATAAGAAGTAAGATTTTTGCTTATCAAAACACTTGATCAAAATTATGTTTGTCCTAAGGACTCTGATGACCTTACCCAAAACTTGGTCGACCGATTAATATTTAACAAAGATTTATAAAATAGTCAAAAATTATATCGCGCTAGGAGAGGCTACACCGTCTGTTTCATAAATCAACTTTATTGACAGGTGTTGATGATTCAGAATCTGAGGCGAGAAAATTGAGAGAGGATTTTTTATATACTTTATCCATACCAATTGAATTGACTATAGTTCAATAAACAAAAATCCTTTTTAAAGACATTAAAGGGGGGTTATTTCTGAGATCAGGCGATATTCTAAATAGAAAAAAAGGACTTCTTTATAGGTATTTGTAAAAATATCAATATTATTCCAATAGGATAACGAAAAAATTTCTGTTGATGAGGAGATAGAATTTCAGAGTTCTGTAAAAATAAGGCTCTCGAAAATCACAAATCACACACAAAAAAATTTTTTATCGAAAGTGAAATGACTATCTACGCCCGGCCAAGATTCATCGGGGCGAGCTAACGGAGTAAACAACTTATACGTAACATATTTTCCGAGATATCCTGACCATCTCTTACAAAAACGAGTGATACAAGTACAAAACCAAATCCCAGTTTAACGACCACACGAATATTAAACCCACCTAAACTTTCAAAAATATCGCCTTGACGTGAAGCCAACCTTTCCTCAATCGACTGGTTTCTTTGAAGACCTCAGCCCAATCGCAACACAAATATCGCCGCGAGTATAGTTCAACCAAACATTTATACGTCTGACACCAACAACATAAACAAGGTCCACACAAACTACTTTCTAACGCAGCTGTCAAAATCCAACCCCAAAAAAATCATATTTCACGTTCAGCTGCGAAATTGCAAAAAAGCTTCCTTGATCTCTTAAAAGTTTTCTGAAGGAATAATGTGATAATACCAGAAATTGAACCTGAACGAAATTTTTGAGGCACAACCATACCTCCGGAGGAGATAGCATTCACGTGTGAGAATTAACACGTCTCAGATATGTTCAACATAAATGAAATCGAGACAGATATACTTTTTTGCGTGTCTCAAGGATTGGATCAGATTTTTAATAATATTTTAAGTTTTTGTTCTGTTCACCGATTTTATGCCTGTATTGTAATACTCGCGTGAAATTCGCAAAATAAGCTTTCCATATTTGATAAAAATTCAATTAATTCTCGTCAACATAAGTCCACACTTTAAAGTGTATATATTTCGCTAAGGTTATATGATATATCTGTGAAAAATGGAGCTGCGAAAAAGAAAATATAATAACGAGACTGGTGTAGGCAAAGTATTAATTATAATATTGAATAAAATTAACAAGAAACACAGTCACCTCTACGAAACGTATCTAGTCATTATATGATACCTATATAATCAGGTCACCCTATTAAAGTCAAGAATAATTAGAATTTGTAGATGAGCTGAACAAAAGTTATAAAATTTTATGCAAGATTAGAAATGAAAAGATATTCTACAAACATTATAGCCATTCTCGGCATTTTATATAACACCGTCATGAAACAGAGTATAAGAAAAGCTTAAAATACACCGAATTATAAATTCATACACTCTCGAGAGCAAAACAGATACTTATTAACTCATTAGTTTGAACGCGAGTAATACTTATGAGAGACGCTGAGGAGCTACACCCTTATATCGTTGGCGGTATAATTTCGTGCTAGTGAGTAACGAACGGATTAAAGAAGTGTTTCACTCGGGTGTGATACTAATGTCTTGAAAATACTATAAGAGTCTATGATTAGGATAACACCGAACGAGAGGAATGCAATTTGTTAACGTGTCGCAATAAGACGTGCATAAAGTCTTGTCTGAAAAATATCGAGTATGCCATGTAATTAGTGTTTGAATTTTGTAGTACCATCGTGACATCTCAGACCATTATGGAGAACATGGTAGTCGAGTGAAGCCACGAGAGTGTATTACATACTGGTTGTTTTAATCCACAAGAGTTGGGTCCCTGCAAACTCATCTGGACTCCACGTATCTTGCCTTGCGCGCCACCGATACCGTGGTGAGTTAAGTTGCATTTGAATCAACATATAACCGTCACAACGAAAAGTTCATTCACATCAATACTATAGAATTTTCCAATCTAGCACTATACACGGTAACGTAAGTATAAAGATAAATAAACAAAAAAATTTTTCTATTCTGTTCCTTATAAATAAGAGACAATTTGCTTTATTATATTACGAGTTTAATCAGAGTACGAGAATCCTGAGTCACATATATGTGACATTAAGAAGAATATTAAAAAACCCTACTCAATAATCATCTGCACGCGGCACGATTCTGACCAAACAATGAAACATAGTCATGTGGAAGATCAGACTATCACAATTATATTCTCGGATTTACATTTCTCGATCCCATATGGAATTAAAATTTTTGAATATTGAGTCAGAAAATACCGCCTACCAAAATTTATTTTGCGTCAAAAGTATATGCTAATTCCTCAGAACATTTCCAAAACAAAAGAAAAGAATTTAGAAATGTGTATGAAGAACCTATTTAAATTTCTCTCAATTAAATTCGATCTTAATAAGAATCTGTTTAAAGAATGGAGTACGATTTTATTTTCTTCTCTTCTTTCGTGTCGTCACTACGCTCACTTGCTTAAAAGTATTTTCTCTCCAGATTAATACGGAAAGAATATTCTGACTTCTATGAGAATCTTGCCTGAAAAGTTCTAAACCGCGCAAAAGAAAAGCCCAAGTGAAAATACACACAGAAATGGCAAAAATTATGGAGCTTAAGCTCTCAATGTCTATAAGATCATGTACGAGTGAACGTATGTGCTTTGACAAGAGGCGTATGCAACATCTGTGGAACTCAATCTTTGTAAACCCGTACTATCTTCGAGATCACAAATATATACAAAAGTAACGAAATAAAATTAATGAACTAACGGGTACATCCAAAAATTAATCGATTCGCCAAAAAAATTCTCCAGCGGGAAAAACAAACTTCAAACCTGTTTTTTTTATAACGAATGCATTGGGTTTTCTCACAGAGATACTACTATAATCTTAACACCACCAAGTCGAGTCGCCGAGAAAATAATAGGAACGTCCCATCGGTGACTGAAAAATAATGCCAGACCAATTATAGAGTTTGGATAATACTGTCCAAACACAGAAAATCTATCCCCTTTAATATTGACCGATAAGAATTAAGACCTCCACAGAGAAAATGAATCTCGGTTGGAGAAAACTATGAATACAACTTGATATAAGTTAACGAATATCCCAACCCATAACACATACAAATCTGAATAAGGGTGATGATAGATCTCGTGCGCCTCTTTCTAAAATATACAATGGTTTTCCTCACTTCCAGGACGTGAATTGATGCACGCGGTCAGTTTAAGTGTTACGTGATAAATGCGGAAAGAGGTAACCCTTCATTCTCTATATATTTTGCGATAAGCCTCACAAGAGTATGATCGTTATTTTGGACCTTCGAGGTCAGAACCATGTGCAATATAATATAGGTTCTTGAATAATAAACTTACAGCAGAGGACTTACGTCAACCAAGTTCTACAAAAAACACTTTCGTCTTCGTTGAATTCTGTCTGTACTAATCCAAAAGTAAAGAGAACAATCCTATAATATCGGACATAAATACATGAAACCCGGTAATGTGTTATCACATACAACCTTATTCCTAAATATCCAAAACCACGCCCGATCTTAATTTTCGTTCATAATCTAAGCTTATTATTCAGTTATACAGGGTGCTTTAAACACATGTCATAATATAAGACGTCCAAAGAAGTTCTTTTTCAAGAGCAATCATAGAAAATGAGATACAATGTATTTGTATATAATTTTAGATGCTAACAGTCACCGTCCATAACATATGAATAATTATTTTTGATGACATAAGTGAAAAATGTAGAATGATATTGTCTCACATTGTAATAAAGATCATAAGCGTAGTAAAAACAAAATAGGCTTTGAGTCAGTCGGTTTTCCATATATCGATGCATACCGGAAACCGAGGGCCAAAACACTTTTAGGGTGATATCTACTGTATTCAAATTAAATAAGCAGTTTCCTAAAAGTATATACTAAAGAACAAAAAAATAAGTATTAACTAGATCCGTAATTACAGAAAAATTTTCGACAAAAAAACGCACAAACGTTCAATTATCCAAATAGTTCGATCTTTCACTTTGAAAATTTGAATTTTACAATAAATTAAGGGCGCTAAATTGCGAATTAAAACGGTCGATAGCACTACGCATGGGAAAAAAAGACACAAGGTTTAGAGTTGGTTAAGGAGTTGTCAAGTGAGGTTATGCGTGGTGAATTATGTTTCGAAGAAAGTTGATGCAGTGGAACAGTGTTTAATGGTTAATGATAAGTGTTGGTGCCACACTTGCAAGAGAAGACTAAATGGATTATTTGTTTTAGGGGTCGGTTTTGGAAGAAGGTAAAAGTTCCAAGGGCCCGTGCGTAGTTCTAAATGAGACATCGTAACGCACAAATAAGATAACATTTATCGATATCTGTAATTTTTAATTGCAGAGAAAGAGTGTATACTCATCCGGTTCGCGAACATAAATGCAAGACCCTTCTTAGAGAATGCATCAGGCTGATGAATCTGGAAAATGCGACGAGACTATCAGCCAAATTTTCATATTTTATCGGGAGTTTGTTTTATACGATCCAATATAAAAAGGATTTCTATCTATCTGTCATTATAACGTTTTATTTTTATTTTTTATACGCGTTCCTTTCCACACCATATGTAACGACAATTCACTGGCTTTATAATTATACCTTTATTCAAAAAACCAACTAATTCTCACTAGTAACAAAAGCTGGCCCACATTAACACAAAGAGCATTTAATGACTGACATCAAATGTGAAAAATCTAAAATGTTATTGATATATGAACCGAAAGGCAACCAGTATTTACTAAATCTTTTGATTTCTCAGACAGATTTCTGCGGAGATTCCGACCCTATTATTATGTGAATTCATTGGAATCTCAACGGAGTTACATTGTTTATTTTTTACACAATTCTTTTTCCTTAATTATATTATAGTTCATCGCTTTAAATATCGAAAGTTTTTTCTCTAAATAAGAAAAAAGAGGCACGAACACTGAAAAGCACGACTTTTACAGGCACAAAAAGAAAACAAACGTAGTACTTAACCGCATCAGTTTGCATAAGTCTAAGCACAATAAAAACACCGAACTCTATTTGCTGGATATTTTTTTGATAGAACATTGAAATCGCTTGGCTCCACTGAGAGAAAAATGCCGCGAATAATGACAAGGATATTGAATCAAGAAACAAAATTAATCCCTATTAGTGTATCAATTTTTCACAAAACAGATTGAAGCTATTCTAGACAAAAAAAATATTACCAATTGGAGTGTATTTTGGAAATTAGACCAAAAAGATTACTTCTAAAGCAAGAGAATTTTCTCTAATTTAAAGAAAATTATTTCGTTTAAAGGTACTTTGCATAAAATCGACACATAAATAAATTCCAATCAGAGAGTGGTTCTAAAACCTTTCAGACGAGATACCCAAAATAGAAATCACACATTTCCAACGCAGAAATTAGGAAAGTTATATCATAAATAAAATGGAAAAAAGTACTTTAACAATAGGATTATTTTTCAGTTATATTTAGTGTACGTCTTTCCAAATATTTCAATTGTAGCCTAATTAATTATCAATGAATGCGCCATTCAAAAAATCAGACATGATAAGAGTGATTTGCCGACAAGAAAATTAATAGAAGAGAGAAAAAATTTAATTTTTCAAACATATTCTCTTAGGTTACAAAGTACACTCTAAAAGTAAATATAGTAGAAGAAAGTTTTATGAATGAAGAGTAAAAATAAATCGACATGAACCAGTAAATATCGTTGAGTAATTCTTTTTTTTGTCACACCACCAATTAAAACTCGTGACATCATTTTGCCTATATTGTTAACTTAAGCAGGACTATTTTAATACTAAAAGAAAATTATAATTAGGATTCTGAGAGTTACGGAACATAATTAAGTTTATGGAACTTTTAATTTTATAAATTAATTTATCGTTGCACTGTGATTGGATTTTTCCGAGACTATTTGTGACTGAAGAAAATATTTCTGACCAATAATAATCGAGAGGACAGTATGTAAGTGATTCTTAATTGACGGATATGGACAACGGTGCGAATCAAAGACAAGTCGATTATTCTACAAATGGAAACACCGAAAAAACCTAGAGATGTTAAGGTTTTTGGGAAACACTGCATTTTAACCAAAGGATTGAACGTAGGATTAATCATTTTCTCTAATAATGAATATGCAATTGTTTGACTTTTCACAGGTTACCGGGGACAAATGACGTTAACACATCATACCATTTGAAAAATAAACGTTCACCACACACTGGGGGCGAGCGGGTCAATAGTATTCCATGAGGTTTTTCTATCTAAGAACAATGGACGTAATTAGTGTACTCTTCCCCAGCAAATTGCTGGAAGCACCCCAATTCCCTTAAGGGGGTGGGCGTCGTAATCTGGTACCTTTCAAGTCCGCGCCCTCATAATCAATTCAGGGCAGGTTGTGAAAAATTAGATACCGTGTGATAAGTCCAGCCTTCGCCTAAACGCTCCATACTCAAAACTTTACCACAATAAATGTATACAGTCAAACCACTGTCACTATCGCAGGGAAAGGCTGGTAGAGCCTAACCATTCTGACAAACAAAATTGGTCATGTTTACTCAACTTGAAGAAACTACAGCTAACTTTGCTACACCCCCAAAAATTTCTAGCCAATTCTCGATTACGCCTGTAACACTCTCTTCGATAAAAACTATATCCCACCATCGTTTAGTGCGGTCCATATTAGTACCGACGAATAAATGCCTTACACACTATCCACAGGTAGAGACTAACCACTCCGGTTTAGTGCGGGGGTACAAAAGCTAAAAATTATGTTGAATTGTTGAAACTTCTATCTATAAGAGACATTTGTACCTTGTTCCAGATCCGCTGATTCTTTGAATAAAAATAAGTGGCCACCTACCTCAAGCACATGAACCATGCCTGATCTGGGAGTCACAAAAAAGTATACGTATTTTCCTTCTAGGTAATACTTAGTTAAACAGGAGAGGCCGAATAGTCAGTAAGAGTGTATCATTTATACTTGAGTAAATTAACAATAAAGTGGTCTCCAAAATAGAATACCCGCATTTACCACGCCAGCACCCAACCCATCCTTGGCAAAATTTCCTTTTAAAGTCATAACAAAAAAAAATATATCTCTTCATAAATGAGTGATTATCAATACCAACTTGGTATAATACACTAGTTGTTAATTGCTCGTGTTTCTCAGCGTCGCCAAATAAATCTGGAATAAGCAAGATCTGACACACAAAAAAATGTATCCTGAAAACTAATAAATACTTATATAGATTTTTAAGTCTGATTATTCATTGATATCGACCACTTCGAGTCGTGTCCCACCAAAGGTCGACAAAGATAGCGCGCGTACCAGAAAGTCCGCCTACGCATGAATACTCTATTGTGGTTCATCAGGAAAGCTTTGAGAAAGCGCAAATCTGAAATAGCTGGTAATGTTAGTTTTTTGCCAAACAGGAACAATTAAAATGATTGATTTTGTAATTCTTTCAAAAATCAAGAAGACGGAATTCCGAGCGATTCGATTAAAAAGCCGATTAAACATGCGCTCTGCGAAGCTTTACTGCAATCTTTAACTGTCTTTCAGCGATTTGAATAATAAACTTACAAAATGCGAGAGGTCTAAATAGAGAAACAGAAGTGGCTGGTTTGTTTGGTGATATCAAGGAGAGTTTTAAAACTAGATTCCAGAAGGCTTCCAAACAAATAAGACTTCGGTGAATACTGCACAAAAAACTGCAACACACCTCTGTTAGGCGGCTCTGCTCACAATGGTCTCGAGATATCGCTCCGGGTTAGTTTAGAGACATTATAATCATTGTGTTAACCCTTGAATAACGTACACAGGGAGAAAAGAACTATTGAAGACATGCAAAGTAATTCCCGTCAATCTTATATCATTAGTTAGCGATATTATTCCAAATGAAGTTTCAAATTCAATGATAATTAACAAACACAGAGAGCCTACTAATTTCTGATCGGCAACGTAAGCCCCTAACTACGTTAATTTGAGAAATGTTATTTTTAAGGATGCCTTCTATCAAGATTATACATATTGCTTTGATCAAATCATGTAGTTACTAAAACTGGATCAGAAGGGAGGTAAGGTGTAAGGTGTCTCTATTGAATACAGATTCTGTAGCTTAGGTGCGAACCTTATACTTCGATTAATTTGTGTCGTTAATAGACGCTGAACAAAAGAGCCGCGCCCCACTGAAAAAACGCAAAGAACAGACGATCCTAACACCAGACTGCCAGCCCCCTTCAAAAACCAGAGTAAAATACGATCATAGATAGACAAGGCGGTTACTCACGAATGCCAAACACCCCCAAGAAGCCGGCCAGAGAAGAGCGACTAGAATCATTTGAAACCATTGGGACTCGACGCCCAACATCTATACATAACGCCAGATTTACTCTTTTCTTCTGGTCTACATGATCTTAATAATCGTGTCTGATTGATCTAATATAGTAGATTCACAATGAACAACGAATCACAGTGTTAAGACGAGAATCTCCACAGAAATAAAGACGCTGTTCCGATATCCCGAACTTTAACGGCAGAAACTAAATTCACGCAAACAACACGATCAATGAACCTGGGATCAAAACTTTTTTGATCCGAAACAACTGTACAAATTTACTATATAATTGCTTAAGCCAACCGACGTTTGGATTGAGATTCCTACAATCTATGAGGGGCCCTGATATTATGATTCTATCGTCATCCTCGCGAGCTAATCTCGCGGACGAAAAACTGTTCCAACATATTTAACATATTATTAGATGTTCTAAAACCTGTCAACCCATATACCCCATGCACGAATGAATTTACCGTAGGGAGATCCAAATCTCCCAATTTTAATCATTTGGAGAGAGATGTTTGTATTACAAGTTCTGGCGTAAAATAAAACCCCAAATAGCAGTTTTACCTAGCGCAACGTTGAGAGGAAAAAATTTCACCCGCAACAAAAAATGTGCACGATTTTCGAAAAGAGCCACAACAATTTGATAAGCCGACTGATATAAACAGCTGCGTGAATAAGATAAAGGTTCCGTTCCTAGACGCAACTGCACACGTTCGAGAAACAAAACAATCATTAAGCATGTGTTACACTCACTACATTGAGTAACGAAATATAGACCATTTCCGCAAGCAAATTCTCAGCGACCAAATAACGAATTATTCAAAATTTTGAAAATGAGTATAATAATATATTAATAAAAAATTCAGCGTCCACTCACAGAAAGTAATTTTATCATAATGAATTTTCATCAGCACCATTCCACAAAAACTATCACTCAAATTTTTACCAATATCTTTATAAATATATCTAACATAAGATAACCGTTTCATACAAGAAATCAACACTTTGGTAACGACAATACTTGAGATTAGGAAACAATAAACACACTAAATATATGACATTTCAGAAAAGAAATACAACTCTCAAAACAACAAAGACATTAAAATAAAGGTAATAAAATTATATATATAGTATTTCAATATGATCAACGCTATGGCTAATACTGAGAAAACTCACACCTGACCGAACATCTTCCACCAAAATTACACATTTCTAGAAATGGTACAGAGCAAATTAAGTAGCCGTGTCCAAAGAATATCGCACAAAAATGACGTACAGACAATAAATCTCCTTATTTTGATATTTCTTAATAGAGTTTTTCGAAGATAAGACTCAGGTATATCCTAACAGTTTGTTATAGAAAAAACCCACTCTCACAACGACACATTTTTATGGAGCGCTTAATACTAAAATATAAAACAATATAGCTGTCGGGTTTAATGCTGAGAAATAACCACGAGGAACACCACAGAGAACAGTCCATTGTGTTGCCTCACAATATTTTTATACACGCGCTAACCTAAATATGCACTTCCAAAGCTGCTTCTTCTAAATAATCCACCATATGAAATACCAACAGTACGAATCATATATGTATAAAGCTGTTATCTACAGGAGCTTCAAAACTGCCCAATTAACGCAACGATTGCGAATGAAGCACTTATCAAAAACTATGCGGCACTGCCACTCAAAGGAAGAGATATATACGTCGGTACGTGATATGATTGGTAATTCCTTATTGCCAAAATCTTAAGATAAGAAACGCTATTTTGATCTTACGCGTTTGTAATTTAGCCACCATGAGTCGCTATAAAGTCAGAGATCAGATGTAAGATATTTTCCTAACTCCAAAAATTCCCTGCAGAATTTTCTCCAAACCCCCCATATCTTTTAAAGTACACTTCTCGTTCAAAAATTGTACCTGAGCAGGGGCTGTCCTTTTAAAGCCCGAAAAACCCCAAAGAAATTGGCAGGAATTTTATCAAGCCAACACCGTCCTAAGGAACCTTGTCCCGTTAATAAAAATACAACTTGCTGGTATCGGAGGTGCTAAATTAACAAAATTATATTCCTTTATCTTATAATAGAGAACTATAAAATACGGCACTAGTTGACCATCCGAAAAAATTTGTATTATTAAATTTATAACAATTTTAAGTCCAAATCGAAAATTTATTAATTTGAAGAAAAGATCAAAAAAAGGAAACCATTTAGCACAAAAGAATCGAAAGAATATTTTTTCGTGAGTTAAATGAATTAATTTTAATTCTTGATATTAAAAAAGGGCTTAGACTAATTTGCGCAAACCCCGTATTTTTATTCAAAACGTATAATTCAGAGTATAAAAAGAGCGACAGAAACAAAACGTATGACAACGTTAAATATCGTAAAGGTGGGCATTCGTAATATTTTCAGCTAAGGATTTCCACGAAAAATAGTTGAAAAATTTGAACCAGAAAGGAGGAACAATTTTCAAAATATTCAAAAAAGTTTCGACCACAACATTCAACAAAAAGGTCATCTATTTTTCAACAGCATAAAAAATTGTTGTCCCTTACGCGAAAAGTTAAAATAGCCATCAATTGAAGAGTTTTTTTCGTTTATTCAAACAAATAAGCAAAAAATATTTGAACACAAAAATAAGAATTTTTGTTGATATGTTTCGGAACTTTTTCAAAAATTTCTCATAATTTTGTCGAATCGGAAAATAGTTAATTCGCGCACATCCACTATAATCCCAAATGTTCTTCCTATAAACAATGGACGACAAGTTAATATTCGCGAGAAAATATCTGTCACGTTAGCACTGAAAACGAAACAGTTGCCCACTTGGCATTATAGGAAACCAATTTATTTTTGATAGATATAGCTCCATGAGAAGCAATTATTTGAAGAATCACAACAAGTAAATACAAGTATTTGTACCAATCAAAGAAGCACATTAAACCACGCGGATAAGTCGCACGATATTTGAGTCAAAAAATGCACTCCCGAAGATCTTAAACCATCAGCCACGGGTCCTGATATCTACATGCGGCACGGAAGACTTTTTTCTTAGAAGAGAGTGAGATACATGAATTGAGTCGAAAAGCTTTTAGGGTTATGGATTATATATATATATAAATATATAAAAAGAAGTCGCCGGAAAAAAAAGACATCTGCTCCCACCAATAAAATAATATTGATAATTTCTCGTGCCTCTTACCTCAAATATTATTTGTACATATCAACTTGCTGAGCGTGTAAAACTTTAAAAAATTCATTTTCTGTTGTAATTTGCAAATAAGTATTCATTGGCAATATTAGAGAAAGGATAAGAAACAAAATTATTATATCCAAAATATTTATATCAATTAAACCTGCTTAGAATCATGCAATAAACGTTGTGCACCTAGGTTTTTTTTGCGAGCATAGAATTCTCGTTCCGCTATTTTACTATTTAATTCCATCATAGAAATCCAGAGTTCCGTGTTACTCCCAAGAAAAGCACGTGCCGGGTCAGAAGATAAATTCAAGATTAGCATCTTGTAAAACTAGCTTTAGCCTTGCGTGATATATGCCCTGCCACCAACTTTGTTGCATGCACCGCTCAGACCACATAAGCGAACAGGGAAGAACCCTAAAGTCAACACGTTAAAATCACATCCCTCCGAGTTTTGTTTTGAAATACCGTAAACTTACATAACCGCCTATGAATTAGTATTTCAAACTTCCGCTAGAAGCGTTTTTGTCGATAAGTCTCATATTTTTCTAGAATATGCGATAAAACCACCTCGTTTTTTGGACGGTGATCAGTCCCTGAAAATCTATCTCCTTCTTTGGCTGAATTTCAAAAATCACTCAAAGATTTTGCAAAGGTAGCTCGAAAAGAAATAGACACTCCTTAAAGCGTCTATTTCGAATCGACCCCCAAACCTCAAGAATATACCACCATTTGAAGTACGTAAAAAAATTTGCAAAAAAATGACTTCGATTTTTCCGAAAATACGAAAAGTGAGCTATGCGCCGAACCACATAAGCTGTTTATTTTAAATTAAATTGTTAACACCGTCTGCCTCATACCCGATTACTCAGTGTCGGTCAAGAATCGGTTTGGACTAAAGGTACGACGTCTTTGAATAAGGGACAGTCAGTGACACTCTGGATCCAGACTCCTCAACAAGACAAGACGACTGAATATAATGACTACAAACAAAACGCGAATCTAGCAACCCAACAAAACGCTAGGGTTTTCCGCATTTCCTGCAAATATTCAGGATCCTGACCACAAATAAGGGTCTGTAATCCCCCATATCTTGCACGAAACACGCAGAACTTTTATATTTACACCTTGCAGAAGTACTCGCATTTTATAATTCCAAATTCACTTATGGTTAAGATGTACAAATCATTTAGAATATAATTCGAATAACCCTTATGACACCCTTTAATGTTACCCCAACCACTACCACCCCAAAATCAAACCTTGCTAAAATTGGTCGCGCATTTAAACACGATCATTTCAACAAATCTTGGAAAGCAACTTAACCAACTTTCTACAAAAAATATTCCTCTCATTCCGAAATGGCTGTTTGCCGAAACGTTAAATAATAGACTTTTAATGGAAAAACAAAATAAAAACTACAAACCCTTACCAACAGCAGTTTGATGAAAGGTTTTATCACACTTCACCCGCCAGCCGGGAGCATTAACAACAACGGTCCAACACCAACAAAACAACTTGTATTTGTTAGTGTATCACGTCGGTGATCGCCCCGATCACCCTGATCGGTGATACATAACTAACACGGGCTTTTAATTCTTGGTATATCTAGATGCCCGTTAAAATAATACCTAATTAGTTTTGTGTCAACTTTCTCAAATTTTGTTCTGCGTTTCATGAACCTGTAGATGCAAATAAAGATAAATTCCGAAAACGTTGTAAAAATAATTCAATTTTTTAATAACAAAACGTCATATAAAACAGAATACACTAATTCTGAATCTCTAGCTAATACACATTATCGTGGCGCCGAATCGATCCTACTTAGCAGTTATTTGAGAACATTACAGAACACCGGCTGGTAAGGAGCTAATTACACCTGATCTTTCTCAGTTATTTTTCAAGTAGTAAACAAAATGCATCACATCTAATCCATTCCACAAATAATTGCACATGTTACTGTTAACACCAATTTCAACCTTGACCCTTATCCCTGTATTGTTGAACGTGTTTGTGGAACTATCTCAACAAGTTTGATAATACATACTGAATTTACAGCATGTCAAACATGCTATCTGGTTAACCGTTCAAATTTGAACTTTCAATATTTAACTAAGAATGAGCTCTGCCCATCCCATCAAAACTCGATCTTAGTGATAAAAAGTCATATTGAAAATGTATTCTTTGTTATCTAACATAAGGTACAAGCTACATAACGGCTCTATCCTCGAACGCCTAGGTCATGAAAGTAGATCATCAGAATTTTTTCTCGGTCATCCTGGCGGGAAAATACAAGTTAATCGCAGTCAACTCCAAAGTTATTATAACGCAAGTATAATCGTAACCTTTTGATATAAAAAATCATTCTGATAATATTTCCATACCGCCCGAGTTACTATACAGTGGCGGCCCATCCGCCTTCGCATATCTTAAGGGACAGAATCTACGTCACACTCTATTCAAGTTAAACTCGCGTAGTTTATATACTAACTGGGTAATAGCTGTAATACTAAACCCCAGTTCAGGACAAATTCGATTTATCATGAAAAAAAATTTGTTGACATCAAACGTAATTTTCGAGTCCATTTGACGCTAACCGAAATCAAAAAATCACCGTCAAAATCGAAAATATCCGTGTTTAAACGATTAATAAAAAGATATTATTCACTTTTGTCCATTTCTTTATTATAAAAAACGCGGGAGACGGTTGACCTGAAAATCGCAGTGATAACTTTTCACCTATTTGGTTTTATTTACCAAGAAAAAGTTTTCCACGCTTTTCTGCATATAAATAATCGACACCTATTCTGCAATCTAGAATTTAGGTTGGGTGCTAGTATCCCGCGTCGTTTGTATGATTCAAATAGTCACGATCTGTCAACTTAGGGCCCTTTATCTATATTTTCGCATAGTAATTAATTTCCATTAAATACTCGACGAAAAAAATTATCGATGAAAATGGATGAAAATTTTCTCATAAATGTCATCATATAAAGAAACTTGGTTGGAGCGTTACAGAAATTATTTTATAACGCGCCATTTAAAAATGCTGAAATTTGATATCAAAAGAAAAGGGGTGGTGCAGTAGGCAAACCATTATATTTCCGAGTTGTTTATTTAAGGGCCTCGGTGCATTTTGGCAGATTTGCACTTTTTCAATTT
>SCLH01000108.1:94195-113268 GCA_004367855.1 Oikopleura vanhoeffeni
TTTTTTTCTTAGCATACAAGGAGATTGTGGGTGCAGTAGTTATTTTCGACCACGGTCGCAAATTCGGTATTTTTTCAATTCGGTATTTTTTCAATTTTGTTAAAAAATGTTATTTTTGTTGAAAAATATTTATTTGTTAAAAAATGTTTTATTTGTTAGAAAATGTTTTGTTAATTAATGTTTTTTGTTAAAAAATATTTTCCCTTATTTAAGTTCTTATGAAGGTGTAACACAGTCCGTGTTTGCATTTAAAAAGGCACATTCAAAAATTTCATTATTTTTTGTTATCTATTTTACAAGTTGTATACAAGTTTTTAATTTTCAAATTCATTTTCAAGATAATTTCAGAATAATCAAGTTTCCCAAAATAAATCAGACTTCAAAAAATTTGAGTCTAGACAAATGCATGGTATAATATTTTTTTTAAATGAAAATTTAAACGGAACATTAAAAAAAACAAAAATATTTTGAAATATTATAAAATTCGAAAAATGAGAAAATTTTATAAAAAGTAAAAAAAAATAATTAAAAAATTAAAACAAAAATTTGATCAAAATTAATATTTCAAGCGCAGCAGTGACCTAGGTTGGGGTTATGATATGATATCCTGGATACTGCAATTGGTGAATTTCAATTGTTATTTTGAATATTCAAATTCATATTCTTAATCAACGTTTCATTTTTATTAATTGAGTTAATTTAATTCTTCACAAAACGAACAAATTTTTTTTTAATCAGCAATTTTCAAAATGCATGGATTTTTTTGATAAAAATTAGCCAGAAAATTAGTTTTTACATACTAATACAAAAAATGGATGATTCTTCCGAATAATGATTACCTTGATTATTCGAGAGTGAGATGAGTGACCATTTGTCGTTTTCGTTATTAATCTTTATCAATTTATTAACATAGGCAGAAAGAAGGACATCCGTCGTTAATCGATCTCGAATTATATCTTTGGGTAGTTGACTTAGTAAAACATTCATAACCGTATCCTTAAAATAACAAATTGTTATTATCAATATTATATTCATAAATACAATTAATAATTAATTGTTATTTTAATACAAATGAGTTCATGTTTTCTGAAAATATTCGAAACGTAATTTTTTGAGCACTTTAAGTCAAAGTCTTTGACTCTTTTTGACTTATTCTGATTTTGGTGCGGTTTGGGTTAAATAAGGATTTACAGATTATGTAAATTTATATACATTTTTCTGTATAACAAACTAATAAATCATTTAAAATTGTATATCTTAAAGGTTTCATAAAATTTTTCAAGGTTTTCATATAATAACTTGAATTATTAATCGCACTGATACTGAGGCAATTATTGCATGGCAATTTTCATAAAATAACTTGCCACAAAAATGTGCAAAAAGATGGAAATTTTTTCACCCTTATCTCAAAAATTAGAAAATATTTTGTTGCAACTTTCCACATCCTTTCCTTCAACTAAAAAACATCCTAATGCATTTTGAGATATAAAGGAGTTCCAACTTTGTGTTTTTCACATGAAATTTATAAAAATTGAAATTAATTAATGACGATTTGAAATAAAAAAATTCAAAACTCAAAAATTGGTATCGATGTTTTTAAGCTATCTTGTAGATAATTGTTTTCTGGTCATTTAAAGAGCCAGGATTTTTTGGTTTTGAGATTTTTTAAAAAAAAAACAGTTTTTAGGTGCGGAAAGTGACATTTAAGTCCTCGGGTTCTCGCGGAGTTAAAATAGCGGAATCACAAATAAAATAAGCTGACTCGACAGCGAAGGGTTTTCTCCTTAATTGCAACCTTATCGGATGTACCGGTTGGCCAAAATTAACCGGTAAAGTATAGTTTCCGGTACCGGAAGTGATATTTCAATGATTCACATGTACCGAAAGATGCGCAATTATCGGTTTTCTGAAAACTTTCTCGTGAACTGGGGGTTATAAGTGACCACAAAGTGCCGCTAGAGGGGAATTTGTATCATTGGAAAATACAACTTACGGTTTTCACTCAGGATATAAATTCCTTTATGGCGCCACCTTGCGGTCACTTATGACCCCTAGTTCATAATACCGTTTCCAGAAAACCGATAATTGCGCATCTTTTGGTACATGAAAATCATTGAAATATAACTTCCGGTACCGGAAGCTATACTTTACCGGTTAATTTTGACCAACCGGTATATTCGATAACGTTGCATTTATAATTACTTTGAAGAAAACCCTTTGTTGTCGAGTCAGCTTATTTTATTTGTGATTCCGCTATTTTAACTCTTGTGAGAACCCGAGGACTAAAAGGTCACTTTTCGCACCTTCAAACCGTTTTTTTTTGAAAAAAATCTTAAAACCAAAAAAAAATCCTGGCTCTTAAAATGACCAAAAAAAAATTCTCTACGAGATAGCTTAAACATCGATACCCATTTTTGAGTTTTGAAATTTTGTATTTCAAATCGTCAATCACCTTTAAAAATGTTTTTAAACTACCGAACATATTTTAATTTTTATTAAAAACAATGTTGGATCCTAGAAATATTAGATTATATAAAAGTTAACGTTAAAATTATGCGACATTTTCACAGAAATTTTATCTTACTTTGAGGTTTAACTATTTACCCTTATTAGACTCCATCTATGATCAGGATCCCTATTTCTAGAGAATTTTTTGTTCCTCGAAGATTTTTTTCTTCCAGATGGTTTTTCACAATTTTGAATAGTTTTGCAAGTGACAGATTCATCATATCTCAAGTTTGCCGGATGGTTACCATCGATTTGGCCTTTTAATTCAAAGTTGACTTCTTCCAATTTGAATATAATATCAATGTCTTTGTATCCCATTCCGTCTTAAGTAAAAATAATAAAAATTATTATATTGAAAATAATGGTAGCTTTTTCTGTTGAAGTATTTGAAGCCAATTTGCGATTAGGAAAGCGGTTAAACGTACAATTTTCTTCGCAAAAAATAATTGGATTGAAAAAAATTCTATTTGTTTTCATGAATATAGTTGGACCGATGAGGTCGCCGAAAACAATGGTACTGACCAATAAGGGGAAAACGCAAATGCGCAACGCCGGGGCCCTTCTTTAATTCGGGAAATCATCAAACAAGACAAAATAATTCGAAAGTTAAATTTCAGAATTATGAGGCTCTGTTTCTGACCACTTAGTAACTCCAAATAAGTTTGCTCGCTCTTAATTTTTATTGAGTCCCTTGAGCTGTTACAAAAAATATTTAATTCGGATTGAACTTTTCCGAATAAGTACTTTTCCGTATATTTGATGCGATAAAGTTTCACCTCAAAAATACAAGGGTGATGATTTCGTGTCATTAATAAGCTTGAAAGTATACAAAGTAGATCAATACGTTTTTTAAAAAAAGCGGATAATTCCTAATCTGACTAGTTAATAAGCTATTTTATACAGGATTTAGAATAATCCTTGCATTATCGAGGTGATTATTAATTCAAATTATATTTTTATCAAAAAATAATTGAAAAATTCACAGTGTGAAAACCACACTACTAAAAATAACTTTATTTTGATCCAAAAATCTTCGATATGTAGATTATCTGGGGTGTGATCAGAATTGTACCGGGAGAGAAAATCCAGGTTAATTTAATAGTGTGCTACGTGTTAGTGGTAAATCGTCATAAATCAAGTTTAAACTATTTTCCGAGAGGTGCAAATATTCTTAAAATTGTGAGACACACGTCCTATTTTATGTTTTATTTTTCATTTGCATTGGACATGATTTTTAACTCCTTGACGGATATTGGCTCAAACCACAAATTCTGCCAAAAATTTACATACACATTTTTTAATGTTTTTTCATAATTAAAATAAGAAAGTTGTGACTAGATTTTGTAAAATATAAAGTATTCATTGCTCCAGTCTGCTAGGGTTTTTGTTGGTACGGTATAATTTTCATGAAAGCGCCATTTTCGCGCTAATCACAATGACGATCACAATCATCCAAATGACGTCTACAGTGATGTAACATAAATTAGAAGATAAGAGGGTCCGTGCTAGTTTTTTACTATCTGATGTATTCAATAATTATTTTTACGTTTTTGGGTCTGTTTTTCTGGTCAAACTCAAAAAACGGTTATTAGCCTCGAACTTGTTGAAATTGGAAGAAAATTTGTTCATTTTGTATAATTATTTTATTTTCACGCCAATTGGATTCAACCACCGAGTTCAATTTACTTAAATCAATTTAATATAATTTTCAAGCCAAAATCCACCTAAAGTACCAAAAAGAGCGCTTTAATTTTCTGTATGTCAGATACATTAATTTAAATAAACATGTTTCGAGCAAAAAACACAAAAATGTCATATGAGCGAATATTTATTGCATACCTTGACTAATGACGTGTGACGCTGCACTTCCATTTATTCTAACATCGACAAGGCCAATTCCTACTTCAATCAGCCGAGAATTCACTTCCTAAATATATTTACTTTAACTCATATTATACCGTATGTGATTTTTGGTCCCAATATTAGTTTTTTGCTGCCCATGTATTTTTGAATTCAAAAGTGTTGAATGGCGCAAGTTAATTTCAGCATAAAAACAAGATCGGGAGCAGAACTATGACATGTTGTAATTATTAAAAATAAAATACGAAAAAAAAATTACTTTTAAAATTTGGATTCAGCAAATATCCCAAACATAAAAATTTTGACAAAAATTTGAAATATTTTTTTTCAAGCAAAGCATTATTTGAGATACTTCAATTGTAAAATAAAGACAGACAAAATAATGTCTTGATAGCTTCAGAATACACTAAGTGTAATACACTTCTTTATTATGATAATAGAGGAGGACTCCAATTAACTCCAACAAGCAATAATGAGTTAAATAAAAATTTGCGGCATTTTCAAGCATGAATCAAAACATTAAGTTAATTTTTTGCCACTTTTCTAGCCAAAATTTGTATACTTTATAATTTTTTTTGAAAACGACTTATCCGATTTAGTTCTTAGATAGCTTGGAAGAATTTTCCAATGTTTGTGCTTAGTTTGAGCTATCTAAGAACTAAATCGTTATCAAAAGCCGAATTATTAAAAAATTCTGGCTTTAAAAGTAGCAAAAAATGACCAGGCTCCCCGTAATTGATAAGCCATCAAAATTCATATTTGAACCATTTTTCAGTACAACGCTGGAAGAGTATTTTAGTTATTTAAAACATATTTAACCCTTGGAGGCTCAAAAGCCACTTTTGTGAACTTTGAGCGCTTATTACGGGAGAAGTAAAAGTGCTAGCAACTTTATTGTTCTTCAGTCCCCCGAGAATTAAAAGATAGACTTAAACTTTTATATATTTAATTTATATTTTGACTTTATTACCCCTGTAGAAACAGTGACATTTACGAATTGGTCTTCAACTAACGCAATTCATTTGAGAGAAAATGAAGACATTTGGAACAAAAATTGATAATGGAAAAGAATTAAGAATAATTTTTATAAAGTGACTTCCTCGAAATATCCTCAATTTCGGTCTTTAATCTACAGGTGTTTAACGAAAAAAAACCTAACCTACGCAATTTATCGAAATCACTTTTAAAAAAATAAAAATTTACTCAGAGCCGTAAGGAAATTTTTTTTAAATGCAGCAGTTTCAAAAAAAAATTTCCCTAAAAAGTGAATCATGCAGAAGCAACCTGCAATTTATGGTCTTTAATCTACAGGTGTTTTTGAAAATTTTCCGGAGCCTCCAAGGGCTAAGTTCCTTTTAAAATTTTCTACACTGTATACTAATCATGTAGCCTAAACGAGCGATCACTTTTTGCCGCCCGCACAGAGAGCAGCTAATAATTAACCGAAGACTTTGATTTTGCCATTCCCACCCTAAGCTAATTGCATCTACAATAATGCCCCTACGTTAAAGATAACCTATCCAAAATCTGGTTTGCCATTTCAGAGTATTATTAACTACGGTGAAATCTGAGGCTCGACCCTTATATATTTCCGCAATCAAAAAAGTTTCGTAAAAAAAATTTTGTGTTTGGTTTCGCATTTCAAGAAAATGGCTTGATGTAACCTCTTATATTCGCATCTAAAAGTTTCGCTAAAGCTGAAGTCAAAAACCAAACTTGTTCTCTGCACACTGAAAATGGTTGTTCAGCCGAAACGTCAAAAATAAACTATTTTTAAATAGAAAATAAATAATTTCAGAGTATTGTAAGTATTAAAATTTTAACCTGTATAAGCCTTCTTGGTTCAACTTCTATAGTTGGAAAGTTTCCTTTCCCATGTATCGGATGAGGATGATCTAAAATTCCTTGGAGTCTCTTGATCTCATTATAATTCAATTTTTCACTTGATTCTTTCATTTCTAAATAAAATTTAATTCATACAAAAAAAATGATAATATATTTTGAAACATGATGAAATTTTCTCATCCAAATTTCTTGCTTTTATATAAAACTTAGACTTTAAATTATCTTTCAAAAAATTGTGCACAGGCATTTTTCTTAAGTTTTAACAAGACTAAAATCGATAAGTTTTGATTACTTTTAATTCAAAACGAAAATAAAATGTGAATTATGCAACGGTCACTTTCTGTTTAGAGCTTATTTATGTATTAGTGCACTTCGTGTGCCAAACTGACTATATTTCCTTTTTCAGATTGACACACACGGAGAAGATAGTTTTTTTTATTTGGGACTGGTTAGTTCACAAAATAGGGACCGACGACCATACTTTTTTAATATTTCGTTCGATGGGATTTTCCATTTCAGGTGTTCAATTAAATTGTATTTTATATCATTATCATACCAAAGTACCCAACAGTAGTAAATAGGGCTAGGCGTTCACATTTCAGCTTTTGGAAACGATTAATCAGATTGAGTTATTACATTGCTCAAAATGCCCACACATACATCGAAAATCTTATAGAAAAATTTGTCCGAATAGGACGATTTCCCCTATTTTCTAAACATTTGAGATTAATTATGAGTTTTACAATAAAAGGTTGGAAATAGGGTTCGATTCGGAAGATTATTTTATTTTTCTCTCAATTTGTGTTGTAATTTTGTAGTTCTGAAAGATCAATAAGATGAGTAATTTCAAAAAGCCGAAAAATTGATGGTTTGGAGTCTACAGTGGACACCATATTTACTACTGAGGGGCAATTTTGTTGAAAAAAGGATATTCTTTAATTCACAGTGAATTATTCATTTCCAACCATGAATATAATTGTATTTTGTTCGAAAATTTCTTTTTAAAATGCGTTATTATTAAAACCTGACAAATGTACTCTATGAATAAATTATCAGTTATTGTTCTGAGAAGTACAATCACATCCTGTTAAGAGTAATAAAGTGCATGAATTAAAGTAGTGTAGTCGCTCCCCCCTATATTAACTCTACAGGTTTTTTCTATCATTTCATTTACTGCCTGAAAATTTTAATGTTCAATTATTTTTGTACACTGTTTCTCAATGACCCTTTTTCTACACCGTGGTTTTTTATTCGAGCTTTCATTAAGTTCCCGAAACCTTTACTGTCAAAATCCTGTGTACAATTTATTACTTCTACTGTAGATTGTCAATAAAAGGTTTCAGGCAAAAGAAAAAAAAAGTAATGGGTCATTAGTAATGACGCATTACTCTTTTAAAGTCATTAGAGTGGCCGTGGTCTGAAGCATTTTTGAGAAGAGCAAAAAATCAGAAAAAACAAAATTGCCACTTCGTAGGAAATTTTACAGAGATTATTTTTTTTTTAAAAAATCTAAAATTTTTTTGCGATTCCTGATTGGTCGAATAAAAAGTCGCTCAAAAATGACTTTTGACCACGGAAATGAAATAGCAGTGTAAATTTGCATCATAAAACATACCTGACCGACCGCGGCCACTCTAAAAGTCATAAATAAAATGGAAAATACAAAAAACAAAAATACCCCTAAACTACTGCAATTTACTGACTTTATAACTCTTAAAAAGACTAATTCGTCATTTTATCAGTCATATACTCTGCGCTAAAAAATATTTGCCATTATTATTCTCATATGATTATCTTCTCACTTGAAATTCAGTTATTATATACGTTTGTACGATTTATTTTGACGTGGGTTTAGTCGCGTTTTGATCAGATTCTCATTCAAAGTAAATTAGCGATATCGATTCGAGTTTTTAATTCTTAGAAATAGTCGATATGACTTCAAACTAATCTTTTTAGTGCTTTATATAAGATAACTGTCATGAAAACATTTCTAAATAGGGTCAAACTATTGCGAGAAAAAAAGTTAATTCTAAACATTTTGGTATTATACTTAATTTGAACATATTGTAAAACTCTTTATAAAATTGAAGATTTTTTCAAACTATGACGTCATTTCAAACGCCTACGCGCGTTTCATTTTTTTGAAGAAAAAAAATTATTTCTGTCTCCATATCGCCGAAAGTGCCCAATATCGCCGATTTCATTTGGAAGAAAACTTTCGCCGATATTCGCCCCCTTGTAATTCGTTGACAAAAGCTTTTTAATTGAGTTTCATCCCAAGTTTTACTTAACTATTTTGCATTTTTTCAAACATAAAAATCACCACGAAACATTCAGGCCGAAATTCTAAACAAAAATTTTGGATTTGAGATAACACGTTCGTCAAAATTTAGTTAAATAACAGAAATAATTTTTGGAAAAAGTAGATGTTCTGACGACTGATAAGACCAACAATTTGATTTCTCTGTTATGCTAAATTGTCACTGAGAAAAGTAAACATCATCCACCAGTTCAACCTGCAAATCGGTTTTTATTTTTGTTCTTTAATTTTCTAAACCAATTCGAATCTGATTTAGTTTTTTCAATGTTTTTTCCAAGTACATGTACTTAACAATGTATTTGACTATCATAACTTGAAAACAACATCAAACAACATTAAACAACATATAAAAATAGACTTTGTAACTGTTAGAGATGCAATTTTTGTGTTTTTTGGGGAACTTTCATGATATGATAAACTCATATCAATTATAATCTCATGAATACATTTTGGTGACAATTGTTGTTGTAGCGAGAAATAATTGATATTATATTTTATTCAATTGTATATTAATTGCGCATTATTATATTCATCATTAGTACGGTATACCGCGGTATAATAATGTGCAGTCGAAAATATGCAGTCGAAAAATACTCGCAAAAAAGGTCGCCCATTTTGTGTATAAAAACTTGTTTTTAACTAATTTCTCTACACGTTTTGTTCGACTGCATATTTTTTCTGTTTACACACTTTTATACGGTATAATTTATACCGTACTGATGATGAATGAATAATTCGAAATTAATATACAATGAATAAAATATAATAATTGTAATCTGGTATTAAAAAAATTTGTTTGTCAAAAATATAAACTGATTTCAACTGGTTGTACTGGAGTCATAGAAGAACTGAGTTACATAAAATAATTTTGAAAGATGACATCCGGCTACGGTTATTGTTCACTTTCTGCACTTAAAGTTTTACTTATAAAATAATCTATTTGCGTACTTTGTTTGAATTCTTATTGTTTCCAAATTGTTTTCAAAAGGCAAACTCAGTTCGATGTTCAGTTCACTGGTCACGCAAAATAACGATAAAAAAAAATTCTCAATTATTTTAGGTACACAAATTTTCGAAAAAAAAAGTTTCTCAAGAAAATTTATGATATTATAAATGCCATTTCGGGAATAAAATATCGGATCCAGAATAGAGTGGTCGAGCCTAGTTTTTAGAAGCTTCTTCAATACAAAAATTTGCGAAATAAATGAATAAACTTATATATGTAACATTTTTATTGGTACCTACTAGTTTCGAATTCACTAATTCATTTTCAAGATTTTTCAGAATAATTAAGGGGGTGGTGTGGGTGATTTCTGAAAGATCTATCCTTGATCTCGCGATTCCATCAGACAGTTCAGTACAACTCCCACCAACCATCTGGTTAACCGCGGTTAAACACGATCCCTCAGCTTTTTCAAAGAAACAAGGATCCTAGAGCTTATATTCGGAAAGTTTTGAGATTTGAGAAGACCGGAAAATTGTCCTGAATTTATGATGGGAGCTATTTTTGATTCTTGCCTCAGGGTTGTTAGCAATCCTGGTGGAATATGCCGAAAAATGGTGTTTTTTTTCGACGTTTTGAAACAAGGCTTTTCTGTGGAAATAACTAGAAACGTCAAATTTTCGGCAATAAATCAGCCTAAGCGCGAAAACAATCGAATGGGAAGTACTTTTTGAATTTTGGCTCTGATTGCTGTAAATCGACAAAAAAGTGCGCGAAATCGAAAATTTTGAAACATAAAAGTGAAAATGAACGAAAATCTTAATGCCATCAAAAGATTCCTTGTATACGATTTGGAAAACGATATTAGCAACTATTGTCTATTTGAACAGAAAACGTGGCTAGAGATCAACAAAATAATTTGATGAAAAAGTTTAATTTTTGCTCTAAATGCGCTGTGTTCAAAGTCAGACCACAGTTGCCAATATCGTTTCCAGCAAACCGAACCCAAGGAATCTTTAAGTGACATTTGAATTTTATAATTCTCACTTTCGTATTCAAAATTGTCAATTTCGCGCACTTCTTTGTCGATTTACAGCCAATCAGGCCGATATTCAAAAAAGTACTTCCCATTCGATGTTCACCAACCTTTGAGCATGTTAAATTCCGAAAATGACGTTCCTGACATTCCCACGGAAAAAGCCTTGTATCAAAACGTCGAAAATACACCATTTTCTAGAAAAATGCATGTTACAAATAATTTAGTCGGCTAAAATTTTTTTGGGGAGTATAAAGCTGTTTTAAAGCATAAAAAGAAATACTTATATACACTGGGTGAACTCTTATCCGTACACATCAGCTCGGCCAAAAATCGTTCGAATAAGGGTACAACGTACGGATAAGGGTACACGTCTACATAGGCGTTAAGGCTTATAAGCGTTTTCATCTAGACCAAAAATCGTACAGATACGGGTACATCGTACGGACAAGGGTACGGATAAGGGTACACCCAGTGTACTTGATATATCTATTATCGTACTTGCTGGGCTTTTATACCACTTTTAAGATTTCACTGTTAATTTCGACTGCAATTAACACTATAATCAGAATAATGGCATAAAGCCCCAGCAAGTACCCCAATAGAAGAACAATTGTATTTGAAATTATATGTATACAATTATATTGTAGTACAATTTTATTTATAAATAAAATTTATCGAATGAACTTTTCGTAAAACGTGTAGGTAAAATTATACACTCCAAATCGACTTCATAAGTTATTCGACGCTGTATACGTAATGATAAGCCTTTCAGTCATAGCCATTATTTCCATTATCCAAGCTTTTTTGAAACGTTTCAGTAACGAAAAATAACCGGAAATCAAGTCTAATTCTATAGGGGTTTATGCGAGAGTAATTATTCTCATTAGCCTGTCCATTCGTCGAAAATTGGTGGGCCAAACCGGTTAATGTATGCTGTAAGCCGACTGTTTTTTTGAGAAACAAAAGTTTGGCATTATCTCTCATACTATATTCCGGTTAATGCAATAAGAAATCGCGACAGTTTTGGGTTTCATATCCCTTATCATTTTTGGTTAGAAGCGTAGCCACCACTCTTTTTAACGTGTGATTTTAACGTTGTGGCTACGCATTCTAACCAAAAAGTGATAAAGGGATATGCCGAGAACCATAAAATTTTACAAGAAATTTTCATATCTGAAATTTTAACCTGATTGATTCAATAATGTTGTAAGTTACAACTTGTAACCACTTGATTTTTACTAAGTGACAAATAAAATACTCATATATATGTGGACTCTGCTGATATCAGAATAATAAAGATTGATTCATTTAATCAGAAATTTCATGACTTAATTACTGCTGCAGGAATAACAGATTAATATCGGATATACAATTCGTAATAAAATGGAAACGGGAACCTCTTAAAATAATCCATGGTGGTTGAGAAAAACCCTCAAATAATCATTTTTATTCACAATTTATTCCATAAAAATATTACGATCAAAATTGTGCAATCTGGATGAATGTCTTTGGAATAAATTCGCCTCAAATACTCATCTAGTTGAACCTCTAACTTTATCTCGACTTTATTAATAACTTTCAATGTTTTCATTACCAAAGTACTTTTTCATGAAGTGAAAATTCTCTTCTTTTTAAAGATCTCTATTTTCTCACAAGAATTTGTCTTGTCATTCTGAAGATGATTCAAATAAATCGAAACGTTAAAAATAAAAATATTGAAACATTTACATATTTTGTATAATAAACACAAGTGTTGTGCCAAAAACTCTTTGGCTTCGTTCTTTCACTCTGGTACCAAGGTTTGTATCGAAATCTCGAAGTCAAAATACTATTGTGGATTTGAAACTTCGGAAGATATATTTCGAACTTCGGCATTCGAAAACACGTATTGGCCTTATAACACACTTATGCTTTAATTGCGTAACTGTTACATGCGTTAATTTTGAGTGGTTTTCACAATAATTTCTTTGCATTTTATCGACTGGAATTGACCAGAGAACCTTTTTGAACTGTATTTGGTCTAATTGGACCCTTCAAAGTGAAAAAATTCTCAATAAGTATTCATAACAAAAACAAAATTTCACTCATGCCGAAACACAATTTGTCCATTTGAATTTGCTCGTTTTAAAAAAAAAGTGTGATTGCCGTTTGAAGTTATCGTTTCATAGCAGTAATGTTACCAATTTTTACATTTTGTGTTTTGACATTATCTCAAGAATAATTGAAAAACGTGAAAAGTGGATAACGTGCTGAGAAAAATACCTAATAAAATACGAAATTTTAAGACTTCACCACTTTAGAGTGATCTACTTTCAAAAAAGTTCTTTAAATGAGCTGGAGTTGAACATTCTGTCTACAAAGTAATTTTTTCAGAACATTTCATAAACATTTTCGATATTAATAACTAAAAACAGGAGGTTATTACGTTATATGATTTTAACATTTAACACTTTCTTATTATTCACGCAATAGTTAGCGTGTGTTGCTGTTAATTAAGCTAAACGGCTTTTCAAGTTAATTTTAAACAGCCATCTTTACCCTCTTCTAACATATAAAAGCTCCAATTTAACTCCCTCACACCCCAAACGCCATCTGGAGACGCTACTTTGGGCGCTTATTCCAATTTTTTAATTCACATTTTGATTTTATTCACCCCGTTAAACAGTGAAATTTACTTATTGACCTGCAACCTACGCAAGTCCCTTGTGAAAAAATAAGAGACGTCAGAACAAAAATAAAAAATAGAGGAGATTAATAATGGAATTTCGTCTATAGTGACTTACTCGTAAATAACCTGCAATTTCCGATCTTCAATCTACAGGTATTTTCCGAAAAAATAACCTACATGTAACTAACGCAATTTATCGAAAAAACTTGTGAAAAGAAAGTTAACTCCAAGACGTCAGAACAAAAATTGAAAATGGAGTCGATTCAGACAAATTTTGTTCTAAAAAGATACTTTCTCAGAAGTAACCCACAGTTTCTGGACTCTAATCTACAAGTGTTTTCTAAAATGGTTTGAGGTGTGAGGAGGTTAATAGTATAGTTTTCCATTAAAAATACTGAAGGCTGAATTTTCTTGGTTAAATTATGATTTTGAATTATTTTGGTGCGCTTTATTACGGTGCTTTATTCAGGTAAGAATTCAAAATAATTATTTAAAAAACACACTATTGAGTAGTAATAAATTCTCTTTATTGATAATGTCCGTTTTATTCATATTATTTGAATTATACGATTGAGGTCCACATGTGCTTAATATATTCTATGACGCTAAACGTCAAACGTTATTCAAGTTCAAATATTTCCTTCATTATACGGGAAATTAAACATTTGATGAAAATGAATTCGATGAATCTTTTTTCGTTAGTTTTTATCAAATTTTGTGTTTCATACTCTGTATTTTCCGTACTTTTACTGAAGTCACAAATTATAGATAGGGTTCAAAACTTATAATTTGAAGAAAATGATAAAGATAATTGCTTATGTGTCAACTGTTTAAATCTTATTTTTAGTTAAAGGGGTCAGAAGTCGCTGGCAGATTGACAAAATTTAAGGTGCACTTATCAAAAAGCTCGTTAAAAGTTAAAATAAATCAGTAATTGTTTTATAACTCTAAGCATGTGCAAATTGCAAAATTATAATTATAATTACATTATGTAAGATTAAAATTTTTAAATAATATTTTGGTTATTAGTTTGTTTCAATCAGACGGTGAGTTTTTATTTCACATTAACGTTTTTAAAACTCCAAAAAAAAGTACGAACAAGTAAATTTTTATTGATTTAGATAAAATGAAAACACTTGGTTCGTCCCAGCACATTAAACTCTTGTTTAAGATCGTAAAAAAATCATAAAAATTTGTAAATATGTATTCTTCAAATGAAGCTTACGTAACTTGTTTAGTAGGACCTACTCCCTAGAGACCAAAATTAAACGGATTAAAAAATGAATTAACGAGTTAATTTAAGAGTACCCACTGTATTTAAAAATTCTGTTCGAAAAATTTTAGTAATCCGAAAATCGAATTCAGATGATATCAAAAAAAAAAACCAAGGGCATTAAATGATATTTAAAATAAATGCCGGTGAATTCCAGAGACTCCAAATCATCCCCTATTCACACTTTGATGAATATCCCGGCCCTGATTAGGAAACGTAGTAGGTAGTGTTTTTAAGTAGTAGGGCCGGAATATTCACAAAAGTGTGAATTGGGGATATAGTTCAAAAATATAGAGTTGGGATCACATTTAATTTCGAAAAGTTTTTAAAGACGGAAATGAGACGTAAAAAATACTTTAAATATTTGGATTTGAATGAAATTTTGTTTATTTAGAGGTTAAACGCGAATAGGCTATTCCAAAATCGCCCATCGTGTAAGCGACTGTAGGTACAGTACATGTAGTGACACAAGTAACATTGTTCGTTCTTAGTTAAGTTCGTTGGCCAGTTGTGCTTTTAAAATTTAAGAGGCTTACTATTTGGAGTTGGATTTTCCGTGTAGTTAGTGTAAAATTGAACGGTGAAAAAATAGACAGACTGTATTTTGAGGATTTAATCGGTTCAAGAGTCATTTTTGAATACAAAAAGAAAATGACGTCATATTCGAAATATATTTCCAGTCTATTTTTGTACATTTGCACACTTAAATGTTCTAAGTAGATATAATATTTAATTTCCAAAATTATCTAGGTCAATATAGAAGGGTGAATTAAGTGTTTCGGCCGAGATAGTTTTAAAAATAGACGGGAAATATTTTTTAAATATCACGTGACGTAATTCACGTTATTTTGTACTTTAGCGAAGTAACTATGCGAAGTGTATTGGAGTCACTGTTGGAACCGATTCAATCATAACCATAAAGTTCGTATATTACATATTTAGCAACTTATTTTTTCGGCAATAGCACTCTCAGGAAACTCATCCATGTTATTTTTGGGTTTCAAACTTATGGGTTTCGAATTTAGAGCTCTATTCAATTCATTTTTCAGAAATAATATAAAGGAAGACTCTCCCTGGGAGAGGCACAATATCGCCAAATCTGCCAATATCAACGAAAAAGCCTGCAAAATTTTACGATTCTTAGGTGATTCTTGTAACTGCCAATATCGCCGAATGAGACATTATCGCTAAAATTGGGTTAACTTTTAAGGTTTGTATTACAAATTCCTTTTAGTGCGTCATGAATGACATCGAATATCAAGATGAAATTTCCCAAATAAAGCTTTTAATTTATATTGGAAACTTTTTATAAAATTAAAAACTTTTCAAATGATGACGTCATTTAGAAAACCTAAGCGTTTTTGAGTTTTTTTGGAACATAACTTTCGGTGATATTGCCCCCGTTGTATATTACTTATACAGAGTTAGTTTTTTCTATTCAAACAGCAGGTCAAAATTTTGAATTGAATATTTCAAAAAAACCGTAGAAAATTCATATGGATTTAAAAGTTTGTGAAAGATTCTTCATTTGAACTTAAAAATAAATATTGAATCGTTTTAATATTGATTTTCAAGTTTAAATCAAGAACCGTTATCGATGATAACTTATCATATGTTTTTGATAAAAATAAATAATTAATAATATAATTCGACTTACATGAAAATGACACGTTGATAGAGTACATAAAAAGTTCAAATTTAATTAAAATTAGTTGCAAGAACAAAAAAGGTCATATCTTTTGTATGCTCAAGTGTCCGTGTGAGATTATTTTGCGGTTTTTGAAACGTCTTTTTTCAAACCGCGTTTTCAATTTTAGTATAATCATTAACTATACTAATAATTTCGAGTCATCAGAAGCCAAACAAAATTTTATTCTAAATCTGAAAATAAAATCTAAAAATAGCACTATTAATTTCCTCTAATTTTTCGTCTCATGGCGATATCAAGAAAATGATTAGCTGATATTGTGTTATATCTTGAAACATTGCTTCTTAAATTAACTTCCAACAAGATTATCTCTTTAATATATGGATTTCCACCCCGTGTGCGGCCGGCAGACCAAATTTAAATGATATTTAATGCGGGAAAGCAACAGTGCTGCTCAGAATAAAAAAAACGAATAAGCTCAAATTAAGGCGAAGCTTGGTCATTGGCTTATGCAGCAAAAATTATGATCATTGTTTTATTCTGCGGACATTAAAATAGGGCCTCTGGACCACACACGGGGGGAAGATACATATATTGTACCGCTTATGAACTAAGCAATGTTTTATAATTTTAGGTGATATCAGGTTTTCGGCAAATTGTCTTGCTGATTTAATTTTTTACTTTGAAATTTAGGGTTAGGTAAGAAAGGCATCATCATTTTTTAAATATATTCAAATTTGTAGCCTTTGAAAAAAGTTAACGTTCAGTACAAAACAAAAATTAAAAGTTTTCAGCTACTGCTTGAAATTGACAACCCGTTTTTGAAATTGACTATGTAACATAGGCTATGTTTAAGATTGAGGTTTTTAATTTTTTTGAAAAAACTTTCAAGGTTGAACATAGACAATTTCAAAAGCGTTTTTTCATTTTTTAGCAGTAGCTGACACTTTTTTGAATTTTTTTTGTAGTGAACTAGACTGTCACCTCCGGATTTGGTCGAGAAAAAGGTTGTAAATAATAAAAAAATTGTATTTCTATAATGTTCCTCAGGTAATTTTATGAAAAAAATTAATATAATTTGCATCTTCGGATTTTTCATACTTTTTTAAGTCTCCGGAGGTGACAGTCTATAGTGAACCTTATATATTTACAAGGGCTACAAGTAAAACATAATTAAAAAAAAAATTTAGCAAGAAAATTATTTGGCATTATTACCTTAATTTAGGCTTGCACTTATTTAAATAGACGTACTGAACGTCACATTCAAAAAAGACCAAAACTCATCTTACATGGACACTTGGGTCTTTGAAATGAAAACTAATTACAAAATTAAGGATCTTTAGTTCTAAATGGGCTTATAATTTGAAAATATATACAATGTTTTAATATTTAATTTCCAAGTTTAACTCAAGTCTCAAATATATGCAGAGTATACATACTAGTATATCGATATATGTTATACATATATTGATATATGGATTACCCGCCCTCAGAGTACAAATCCTAAATATTTGAATGATACAAACAACGCAAGATATTAACACCCAATCAAAACCCTTGATTGTGGAATAGGCCGATTTCATTGGTCAGATTAAGAAAAGATNAACCAATCAAATGCTCAGATTTCGCATTTTTCAAATATTTATGATTTGTACTCTTAGGGCGGGTGATCCATATATTATCAATGATAACTTATCATCATTTGAAAATATTTTGTGGTGTTCTTTATACAAGTACCTGTATGTCAAGTTAGAATTTATGTATTTTTTGTTCCAAAATCATTTACTTTCGAGAATGTTGAATAAACGAAAATCATTCCTTCAAAATTCATTATTTATTTAACACTTAGAGGACCTAATATTGACCCGGCAGATTTTATTCCAGAATGGTATAGGAAATTAACTGAAAATTAAAAATGCTATGATATTTTATGAATTTTGGGTGCTTTAAAAAAAATTTAGTTTTCTATCTGTTTAATTTGTGTTTTTTTGCGTGACCGATTAAAATATAAAGCGTTTTATTCATATTTAACTTTGGCGATCAAGGGCATTTACATCACGAGTGATTATAAGCCATACTTTGCTCTGAATGTCTACCATTATTTTGTTTGACGACTATGTTTTTTGAAGTGAACAAAATTTCAAATAATATAAAGTTACAAAAATTGAGAAAAAACATGAAAAAAGAGCTATAAGGATTGTTAAATTTTACAGGAATGATGCAGTTGGCTGATTGGCTAAAACTTATATGCTAGAGTGAAAAAACAGTTTACGTCAACCAGTCATATTAACGCATTCCGCATCATTTGAATCGGGCTTGCTGACCGCCCATGGCGTGAAGATCCATATATAAATTATCATAAACGTGGGAACAGCATTATTTTTGGTGATTCACGTTTTCATCAATTATAAAAGACAAATAAAAACTCAAAAAGTAACAAATCTCATTTTGTATTGTTTTTAGTTCTTACTTTTGAGGTTTAAGTTTTTGGACTGCGAACGTTATGGCATATTGCATGATCGAGCAGTTTTGAGGTACAATTTTTACAGTACTTTAAATTATATATTTTTATTTTGCATATTCTTTGAAGTACATCACTCCAAATATCCCCTATTCATACTTTTGTTAATATCCCGGCCCTACTTCTTAAAAACACACTACGTTTCCTAATCAGGGCCGGGATATTAACAAAAGTGTGAATAGGGGATATATTGCCTCTGATGCAGTATTTGCTCACTTTTAAAAGTTTGATACCGTTCGGCATTCTCAGACCACGGCGGTTAATTGAAATAATACCCTTCGGAATAACATTTCTGAATAATACGCGTCAAATAAATTATGAGCTGGTGTCAACTCAGTCTTCGATAATTTCGAAATGAAGTACTTTGAACGATATGAAAATCTTTAATAAAGTACTTGGTTGTCATATGTATCCCTTTATGTATCCCTTTATCATACCTTTGTAAATA
>SCLH01000108.1:113285-134993 GCA_004367855.1 Oikopleura vanhoeffeni
GTATAGGAGTCAAGCAAAATAGCAAAAAGGAAAATTCTCACTTTTTGCCTTTTGGGCCATGTTGATCGAAATTAACGTTAAAATTTGTTTAATAAAACATAAAGAAAATCGTAAAGTCAGTTTTACCAGATAAGGGAAAATTGACGTTTTTATTTTTGGCTGAAAATTAGTAACGTAACAATTTTTAACCCTCTCGTAATATCTTCCTGAAAATTCTGCTTGTGCGATTTCAAACGATTTCGTTTAATTGTCAAGCAAAACAACCTTTACTGACTTGAAGATTCGAGGGATTAAGGGAGTACTGGTCGCATTTTAAAGCCAAAAACAGGGTTTTCAGGCGGTCGGCCTCAATGAACTACTAGAAACTAGCACGAACACATATGTATTTCCGTTATGAAATAATTGAACATTAATCTTGCTTTCAAAAACAATCGAAAGGCCTCTGATTGGCCGAACCAATCAGGAACGACCTCAAAAATGGCACTATTTTCACTTCAAAAAGGCTACTCCTCCCTGAGTTTTGAAAGATAGAGAATACTTTATAGCTTTTATTGACCACAGGGAACGTAGGCAGAAACCAAGTTCCGTTCCACTCAAAATTTCATCCGGCGCTTAAATGAGCAAAAAACTGTTTTTTTGGCCTTATTTTTGAGTTCGGCTCGGGGAAAATACTACTCCTTCCTGGATTTTGACGGCAGAAACCTAAAACTGGTATGTATACGATTCTTAAGAATACGCGCAAAACCCCAAGTTCCACAATTTGCATTTTTGTATCTCGTTTTTTCGTAAACAGCAATTCAAATTCTCCGAAATTCCAAAATTTCGACAAAATCGTGATTAAAAAATTTCTAATCGCGATAAAATATTTTTTTATGACAAATGAAAATAAAAAGACATATGATCAACTTATTTTTGTCCATATTTTCAGAAAAAAAAAATTTAAAAATAATCTGAAAAATTTCATGTCCGAGTCTCTAAATGCGACCAGTACTCCCTTAATTATGAGATGATTTTATTTGTGCATTGTTTTCGATATATATAATTAGTCTTGGTATAACTAATTTTATCCATAAAACTTCGGATTTTTAAATTGACTGTATTTGAAATAAGTATAATAAATCGAAAATCTTACAAATTATTAACTTTTACTAAAAAAGTATATCACAGGGGGGAGGATATTCCGGAGAAAACCTGCGCAATTTTACGATTTTTAGCTAAATTCATGTGATTGCCCATACCGCCCAAAGATCCCATATCTCCAGAATTTCGTGGGCGGTTGAGATTTTTAATATAATCACTCCAAGTGCATCATGAATGGCGTCAAATTTCAAGATTAAATCTCCCAAATTTACTTTTATGCATATTTATTTTATTGCATTTGGTTGAGTTCGTAATTCTGAACTCTAATATTTACTCCATTTAAACGTTTTGCAAACTCACTATAAAATTTCTAAAATGGTCAAATTATGACGCCATGTAGAACCACAGTTTTTTTTTTATTTTTAAACGGAAAAAATATTTCTGTCCAAAAGCGCCAATATCGCTGAAAGTGCGGAATATTGACGAATTTTATTAAAAAAACTTTCGACGAAAACTTTTGACAAAAACTTTCGGGCCTCCCCTTGTACAGAGGGATACAAAGCCTGTTTTAAATTTTTTTCGAAAAAAATTATTTTTGAAATATAATACACTAGTTTTATATTAAAGGAATGTTTTTTCAAAAAGTTGTGTCATCCCCTATTCACACGTATTGAAATGTAGTGTGTTTTTAAATAGTAGGGCGGTTGTGAATATCCCAAAAGTGTGAATAGGGGATATAAGTTATATTATATAACATGCAAAAGCATTTTTTTAAATAATTCTTTATTAAGACCTTTGCTTAGACGAAAACTACCGTAATGTGAAAAATCGTTTATTGCTACTGGTTACCAAGTCACTGGCAACCGGTTATAATATATTTCCATTGTTTATATCTTGAATTAAATTTTTCAAACGGAATATATATTTTGAACAGCTAAGCTCGATTTGAATTATCAGCTGTTTTGAAAAACGCATTCTAATGCATTTTTATTTAAATTCAACTTTTATCATTATTTTTCGGTGTTAAAATCGATGATGTCTTGGAGGTGGTTAAAATAATAAACTTGCCTGTCTTAATTATTGTCTATTTAAAGCGGTTTTAAAGGAATGAAGCCAAATTGATATTAGAGGGAGCCCACCAAAATCATAACGGATAAATCGTGACATTTTACAAATCATTTCATTGTATATTAGATTTTTAAAGACTTTCTTATTAATAACAATTATTTGTTTCGGGAGACGATTTAATAGCAAAAAGTTATTTACAAATTACCGATTCACAAAGCTTACTTTGAGGGCTTATTATAACTTATAAGTTATGAGGCCCTTGTATAAATAATTGTGTGAGACGAGTGTTTTTTTCAGAGAGTTGATTTCGGTACAATAAGATCAAATAAGCTTCAATTTTAGTGTGATCGTTCGAAAAAGATATATTTTCTAAGTTCAAATATTATTTTGTTTTTTCACAGTATTTTCAAATTGAAGATGAAATAAACATCCGAAACGTCGTGATTTAGTATTTTAGAATCAATCATTTGAATTTAAATTCACGAAGGTAGTTCTTTTTGAACGAAGGAGTGGTCGTAAGAAATAGAAAGTTTTTGAATCTGACACCCATAAAACTGAATAATTTTACATACTACAATAATTGTGGTGAAATTCTATAGTTTTTAGTTTTTTTTATTCGAAATTTTAAGTAAAATTATAACTGCTCGAAAACTCCTAACTTGCGTTCTGAAAAATAAATGATAAAATACAGCACTTTTCAAAAATTTGGAAAAAATGGAAATCACTCGAAAATTTCCGAACATATATATGGACCAAAAATACAAAAACCCGTTGAGCCTGTCACTAACCTAAGGTAAAAACGGCACATTTTTTGCTAAACATTTTTTAAATTTTATTAAGATTGTAGCCCTTGAAAAAAATTGTCCGTTCAGTACGAAATTATCTTTGAAAATTGTAAGTTACTGCTCAAAAATAAAAATAAACGTTCTTGAAATCGCCTATGTTTAAGGAATTAATTAAGCTCGAATTTTTTTTTGAAATATTTTTCGAAAAGATCAAAAATTTGTAAGCTAATATGTTGGCAATTTCAAAACGATTAACCATTTTTAAGCAGTAGCCGACAATTTTTTATAATTTTTTTTGCACTGAACATAATATTTTTGCAAAGCCTACAATTCGAACATAATTACAAAAATGTGTAGCAAAAAAAGTTCAGTCGTTCCTACCTCACACAGTGTGAGTCACACTTATCGTTAATTCGTGGCCAACTTAGCAAATGGAAATTTTTTCAACATACGTTTTTTATGTGGAACTATCTTTATAGAGACGTAGATCACATTGAGGTAATCATTCGAGATAACGACAAATGAGATAGCGACCTGGGTCAAAGTCACCTTTAATAAACCGCCATTGCGCTAATATAATAAAATAATGGCGATAAAATTTTATCAATATTTTAATGATGTTGTCGAAATTAATTTGATTCGATATTATTAGAATTATGCTCATGGATGGAGTTTACTCAATTCAGATGGATTTGACTCATGAATTTCGTAATTAAAATAGCAATTTCGGAAATGATACTAGCTAAAATGTTCAGCCCATCAATGCTAAACATATTTTCCTATAATCACTAATATCAAAAAAAATGGAATTTGAAAAAAATTGTCATGGGATTCTTGGTGTTAATTTTCTAAATTTAAAACGTATTTTTCGCCTTTATACAACATATGCTATTTATCAAGTGTCTGGCATGGGTCTCACGCGCGAAAACAAAGATATTTTTATCGGATCCTAGATCTCAAACTTTTTTCTTGAGAAAAAATCTCAAACCCAAAAAATCTCTTGGCTTCAAGTAATTTAGTACGAAAAATCTACGACATAGCGTATCCAACTCAGTTTTCATTTTTGTTCACAAAAAAATTTATCAGTCAATTTAATTTATTTTTTTGAACTGGAGCTAAATAAGCACAAAAACAGTTTGCAAATACACTAACTTACCATTTATGGAAACCCACTTTTGCGAAAAAAATGATTTCCATAAATGCTAACTTAGCATTGCTAAGTGATTTCGATTAAAAGGTTATTGGTTTCCATTACATCGTTATGGGTTTCCATTACAGGAGGTTTTCCATAAATGGTTAGTTAGTGTCGTTATAACTTCGAATTTTTCACCGTTCAGGTGCTTGCATTTTCGACGACAACCGTATTATAAATAGGCTATTAACATTTAGAAAATTTAATGTTGAAATGAAAATTATAAACAATTCTACAGGAGATAAAAAGTTTTAGATATCCAGATGAATTTCCACGTATAACTTTTTTCAGAAACATATATTGAATTATATTTTGATATTTGAACGCCCTAAAAAGCATGCTTTAACCACCCTCTTAACATTTTATTCTTAGTTATTGGACTCTTTTTTTAACGTGTTTTCTCTTTTGTTGCATATTAAAATCCTTCTCAAAAATTTGAACTGTGGCTCTTCAGACCACTCTCTAATATTCCATATAAAAAATGAGAGACTAGTTTTATTTAATTTTACGACAATCACGAGCGTTATTTAAATTTTATTGACCGCGTTTGGTACAAGTTAAGTAGGAGTATCAAATTTTGCTGAAAACAGTGTTGCTGAACAAAGCCGGGTTTGCTGTTTTTGTTAGGTCGGCGTTATAAGGGAAAAGTATCCGCAAAAAAAAATTCTGAGAAATTTTCGTCTAGAGTAATTGGTCAAAAAAGACGATTGATGAAAGTTTCATAACGATCTGAGGTACTATTTTGGAGATACAATTTACTCGGGACAGATTAAATTTCTTAGAAAGTGGAATTATCTCCAGATTTTTAAATGTTGTCGAGACTAAAAGCGATTCGTGGTATGTTTAACAAGATCCAATTATCCTTTTTCAAAAGTGATATTCAAGTCTGATGACATTTTTTGAAGAATCAATTTTTGTCTCGACGTCGGTAAAACTCAGGCGGTACGTTCTAAGATTTAATTATTTATTACAATGGATGACATTCGATGTCAATTTCAAGTTCACTAAATCGATGTCTAAATACCACTCAAACAAACCTCAAAGTCACATTTGTCAAAAACGTTAAATCATTCTCTATTTATAAAAAAGTTAAATCTCCAGATTTCTTTTTATCGTTAAATGAAGGTCACAATAAATGAAATTTCTCAATAGATATAATAATGACCCAATAAATATGAATAATTAAATTCGTCATTGAAATTGAACACAGGCGTCTTTGTTTAGCCTCAGGGTAGAGCTTCAATAGTGGAATATCGGTATTACCGATTACACTCGAAACAAAATTTCCGCATTTTTTTTTAAATGTAAAAATTTTTCAGTCAAGATTTTTGTCATTTCTTTTACTATGGGAGTTTGCCATCCAATAAGCTATTGCAATCAAGAAATAATTTTAAATCATATAAAAATCATGAAAACAACCAATCACCACAAAAATGCAAGAGTCTAATTATTTACGATAGATTTTTAGCTCTTTATACTGAAATTTTCGATGAAATATTTTATAAACGACAAATTTGATTTGATTTCTTTGTAACTCCAAGTTAAAGTCTCCAACTTCAAGCTTTTGAAGTTAAAGTCACCTCTGAAATGCAAGGGTTATTTATCCCGAAGCGAGTCATTTTGTATAATTTAAGGCTTGGAATTATTTTTATGATGTAAATAATCAGCCCTTCTATTCACAACTCATAATTGCCCTTGCATTTTAACAGTGACATAATGTCACTGACATGTCACTGACATTTCATGTAAATCATAGAGTCTTGTAACAAGATTCTTATTAAGAATTTTAATTTTCTGAGATGATTTACATGAAATGTCTTGGAACAAGACTCCATATGTTCAGCTTGAGTTAAATTTAGTGAGTTTTCTTGTCGACCATGATCTTTTATTCCGCAAAATGATGTAATAAAATGATGTAATAAATATGTATATTCTCAATCAGATAACACATTGATATGCATTTTAAATTTGAAGAACGGGCATTTCGAAATAAATTGTTCGATTAGACCCTGATGCCAAAAAAATGCAGCTAAGCATCGATTCAGTCTGGCAAGGACAGGGGGTATTTTTTGGATTTGCGTGGCTACGAGTTAAATTAATTCATTTTAATAATTGAGAATAAAGCGATTGTGATTTATTCTGAGAGAGCTCTTCTCAGCCACCACGGGATATTATTTCAGAAGAGGAAACACTCAACATAGTCCAAGTTTAGATGCCCGAGGGATTGCATTATTTACACTGAATCTGTGCCATTTTTTCGTATAATTCATATGAAAAACTATTTATATTTAATCTCAAATACCCTTCATATTCTTCGACAAGAACCACTAACGTTTCACCTATTTGATACAAAAACTGTCTATGGACACTGTCTTTTGAAATTGTCTTGCGACACAGTTAAGTACTGCTAAATCTATATTTTAACAAATCTGTTAAACGGGTATCTATAAATATTCTTAAATACTTAAAGATGTACCTAGCGGGATTTTTGATCTCAATTTTAAGCTCACATAGCCTATGTGACATAGGAATTTTAAATAATTGGCTTTAATGTAATTCAGTCAGTGTTAAATCTTTCAACGGTATATTTACTCGAGCAAGTGAACTTTCTGGCCTTCAAATTTTTTCGTGATGAAAATATGATTATCCTGAATTTTTGTGCAATTTGAAAGCGAAAAACATAATTAAAATGTAAAGACCGTCAAGTCGTTGATAAAATTTTTCTATTTAATTTTCGATTGTTTATTAAAACAGAGTACATGTAAAAAACCTCATCACCGAAATTGTTAGTGAAAAATTTCAATGGCTGTGAACGTAATTCTACAACTGTGATGTGCATATTCATATCTACTATGGGATAGCGTGGACGATTTGGAATAAGGAATTTCAAAACTCAAAAATGGGTTTGGATTTTTTTAAGCTATCTTGTAAAAAAAAATTTTCTGGTCATTTTAAGACCCAGGATTTTTTTTGTTCTTTGAAAATTTTCAAAAATAATTGATTTTTCGGTCAATTTCTTGAGATTTCACAGGTGGTCCCCAATCCGGGTCTGGAGAACCCATATTCCTTTATCACTTTTTGCTTAGATTGCGTAGCCACTTCTTCTTTTAACGTGTGTTTTTAACGTTGTGGCTACGCAATCTAAGCAAAAAGTGATAAAGGGATATGCAAAGCTAGAAGGCTAATTTTTTGGCCAGTGAAAATTAAGCGTTTTTCGGTTACCCGTTTTTTTGCTTGAGGGTCGGCGACCAATATTTGACCTCAAATAACCCGTCAAAGATCAAGGTCAATTTCAAGTGCATCGGATAAACTTGCAAGTACCCTCAAAAGAACCGAAAGGGTCGACTTTTTGATGAGCGGATAAGAAACTATGAGTAAATTATATACCGTAAGGTCGGTAGAGTGCAAAAACTGGTCAACACTTTAGGTCAATCTTAAGTCCAGTCGTAAATCCTAAGTTTTAAAATGACCAGAAAAAAATTCTCTACAAGAAAGCTTAAAAATATCAAAACCCACTTTTGAGTTTTGAAATTCCTCATTTCAAATCGTCCGTGAGCGAAACCTGATCCACACGTGATTAAACGGATAATTCGATTTAACAAAATATTTGAAATTTGAAAAAATTACCAAAAAGCGGTTAGCCCCAACTTGGCTTTAGTATTTTTCACAAAAGAACAATTCCTAATGAAAGTTCAAATTAACGGTCGATTTATAATATATTTTTCTATTCTTAACCCCCTCACACTCATAACTATCTAAAGGCAAAAACATTTCGGGAGTCAAAACGGCGCAGAAATAACAATCGGCACAGACCAACAATTCAAATATGTTATAGAGTTTGCAATTTTATTTCCAAAATACTGTTGAAAACTTTAATACGATTAGCCATTCAAAAGTTTTTTTTCCTATTTTTTAAGATTTTTCGCGAAAATTTCCTAAAATAATTGTGTGGAAAACGATACATAATAATCAAATTCGAGGAAACCAGTTTTTAGGAAAGAACTTGAGGATTCTTTTTTATGAAAGTTTATTTTATCTGCAGTCTCTATACGAAGAATAATTTTTCACAATTGATTTTTATGAAATCAAATAATGAAAAAAAAAATATTTTTCGAAAGATTGGACGGCAATGTAACCCAAATAAAGCCGACAAAGACAAATCGATCAAATATAGAACATAAGGTGGTACTGATTTTGAGTTTTCAGCTGATTAGCAATATTTTTCACATTTAACTGGCATAATTTTTTGACGCGCGGCGATATGACATAATTGTTTTGTAAGCGATCGGGATTCATTTATACAAATTTGAGACCCTTTATAAGTAGTTAAAGTTTCACTTGTAAATTTGTAACTTATATGTCATTGTAAAAAATTTATTGTTTTTTAAGAAATACAAGGTGAGTGAACCTATTTTTTTTCTCGCAATTATCTAGTTTACAAACTTCGAAATTTAAAAAGGTTACGTGTTATTCACTTGATTCCATCCTTGATCTCAATCAGTGATAAATAAGTGAATAGATATCTTTCCCAGTTTTCCCGTAATAAGCGCTCAAAGAAGTGCCTTTAGATAGGCTTTTGGGTGTGAGGCGAAGTTCTCGTTTCTGGGTGTGAGGAGGTTAACGACTTAATAAACTTTATTTAAACAGTCAAAAAATTTTAAATTCTTGTTTCGAAAATTTCTCGAGGAAATTCAGATATTGCGACATCTGTTCAGCAAAACTATTTTTTTTATTACACGGTTTTTGATAAATTTGATGTTATTTTTTACGATATTACCATTTTGCATAATGCAACTAGAATTTCCAGTACCAGAATCCGGTATTTTTCAAAATAGTTATATTGGCAATAGAGCGCCATAGTTATAATTTTTTAAATACAGTAGATGACTTTATCATCAACTGGACAATTTGTGTTCGCACGAGCCGCTAAGGAATTAAAATCACATCGGTTTCACACTCCTTCGTAACATGAATCGCGTACTAAACTCATATTGCGAACATTGCCCGCTTTCCGAACCTATGCGATTACATTTTAGACCAATCAGCGTTATTTCCAGGACGATGTTTCTAAGATCAGTATTGTATAAAATTGGTATCTAAAATATTTAACATCTTCACTTGAAAACAGCCATATCAAAAATACGATTTTAAATCTATTTTATTGGGAAAGGAGGTTTCATTGATAAATTTAACAAACAAAATATAATTTCTGAGTAAATCGGTACTGAAAAATCGATTGCGAGTAATATAAATTCACTATTTGGACGTTAGGGTTTATTTTTACAGTTGAACCATTCGGCATATCTGACCTCCTCAAGTTTAAAATACATTTTCAGAATTTGCACAGTCTTATTCAATGCCCAAATAATGATAAATAAAATACAATATTTACTTTTTATATGATACTTTCTTTCACTTTGGTCACATAGTATAGGAATCAAAGTGTCAAGAACTAGTTCACACTTGAAAAGTGTCAAATTTTAATCTTATCGTTATTAATAGAATATTTAACCTTGCACGTTACTAATACGCAAATCAAAAGTAAAGTTCCTATGTATTTCAAGATTCCACATTTTCATTTTAGAGACCCTTTTTTTAAAAGTAAAGTTTCAAATATTTGATGATATTACGCAGATTCAGCGTCAATACGTTTTTGAGTGATATTTTGATTGTATATTTATTCTTTATTTGTTTTTGAAAGATAACACAGCCGAAATATTTTAAAGTTGAAACGAAGAGCCAATAATTAAAAAGTACAAGGCATTTTAAGGATCGTGGGTACATTTGTACGTTAATAACTCGTTAAAATAAAACAATTTTATTAACGGCTTCAAAAATAGCGATTCGAATTATTTTGTTATAATAACTCTTATTTTTATCAACGTTTCCATCATATAATTAAAAACATGTGCCAAAATGCAATTTCGAATCTGTAATAAAAGCAACCCAGTTTTATTGAGCTGAAGATACCGAATTGTAGATTTATCTATCCTTCATGATAAAAATACCCCCCTCATAAATTTAGCTCTAGAACACGTATTTTAATTTCAAATTCTTACGATTGCAATATTTTTGATCGCATTAGCATCAATTTAATTGGGTTTCATTTTTAAAGCTAAATTTTCTGTCTGAAAGTAAGAGTCTAAATAGTTCACCGATATTTTATTATTTTTTTTAGATTAATCTTTGTTACTCATCATTGAAAAATGCAAAAAATCAAGTAAAATCCTGAAAAACTTCTACAGCCACGTAAACATGATCCCCTTAATAGTATTGTTTAAATGAAATTAAAAATGTCGGATTTATAATCGTTCAGTTAATAATGTAGTCACAGGTAGTCTTATTTCCCGCTAAATATTAACGTTATATGCTTGTTAAAAATCGACATTGAACGTGAATTTGACAATTGTGACTTTTTTAGATCATAAATTATAACTATCAAAAAATACTGAATCAAATACCGGGAAGAGCTCAAACAAGTCTATTCGGACTTTTCAGAAGCATTTATATCAAAAAGCGGTATACTTATTTATTAAGCCGGTAGATTTGTGATTGAATAATTTATTTTCTGTTATTATTTCGGTCAAATTTGCTGAAAAATCAAATCAAATCGTCTCTTTTGGCCATGTTTCCGAAAATGACAGTTCCTCTTAAAATACTGCTCACCGGTAAAATAGCCGGTTTCAATTATAGCTTAACCGCTTTAATAATTGCCTTTTATATATACCTGTTGCTCATTATTAACGCTTATTCCAATTATTTGCGCTGAATTCATAATATTAATATGACAGAAATTACAATTTTATTTGAATAATTTACATGGCAAATTGATGCCATACACCACAATTAGCCGGAGTCGCCCTTGAAGCGGTTTCCCAGAGTGAAATTCTCTAAGGGAATATTGCTAGAGATCTTGAATGATGACAATGACGATTTATTAAAGTCGATTTATAGTCGATGTATTTAAGGGCCTCGGTGCATTTTGACAGATTTGCACTTTTTCATTTTTTTTGTCTTGATCGGAAACTTTTTGTCACTTCGAAATCCTAAGATAAAAACGTTTTCAAACACAAGTTGCCACTTTTATGCTTACTTTGTATAATCTGAATTTCTTCAGATTGATTATTTTCACTTTATAAATCGTCTTTTGAAAAAACACTAAAAAAACGCGCGTTTTTAAGTTACGTGTCTAAATTACAGTTAAATTTATTTTCTATATTTTATTAATTAGGAGCTCTAAAATACGGTCCTGTTGACCGTTGACAATTTATTAAGTTTAAATTCATACGATTTTAAAGTCAAAATTAAAAATTTAAATTTTTGAAAAAAGTCGAGAAAAAACGAAATTTTAGCACATCGAAAGAAATATTTTTTCATGGGTTAAATGAAATAAATTTAAAACGGTCGACAAGTCGGCTCACCAATTGAGCAAGTCTCGGTGAAATAAATTTTCTTCAATTTTTGACTAAGAGGGCTTAACTTTATTTCGCGCAAACCGTATTTTCATTCAGAAAAGTATGATTCAGAGTATAAACAAGACGAAGAACAAAACGAAAGCATATACTATAGTATATATTGAAAGAAGCCATTCTCAATATTTTCAGTTAACGACTCCAAAAAAAATTAGTTTGAAGTTTTTGAACAAGAAATGAGAAAAATTTTCAAAATATTTCTAATTAATTTGACCAAAATCACTTAAACCATGTCATAGTGGTTTTAAGAACATATAAAAAATATGTGGTCACCTAGTCGAAAAGTTGAAGTAGCCATTTTGAGATTTTTTTGTTGATTTGAAACTAATATTGAAAAAAAATTTGAACGAAAAATCAGACTGTTTTTATCATGTTTGGAACTTTTATTCAAAATTTCTCATAATTTCTCGAATTCGAAAAGTTAAATTCAAACTCAAAATTAAAAAGCCATAATGGAAAAATTTGCTAGTTACGAAAGTTGCCTTGATTATGAATTATCACTTTGATAGTATAGTGGGAAGAATATATCAATCCAGTGAAAACTTTTTCATCAAGAGCCCATATCGGTATATGTCAAAATGCACCGAGTCAAATGAAACCTTATTACGGTTTTTCACAATTTTTTTTGTTTTTTTATCAAAAAACCGACATTTTCAATTGATTTGGTGAATTACCTAAACAAGTTAGAACACACGGGTTTATGATCAATATTCATTTTTTATCAGCCTTTTATGAGACATCTGTTTATGCCGATTGTTTTTTTTCTGATAAATTTCAGAAAAAAATATAAATAGGGGTTAGTGAACTTGAAACTGATCGAATCGATTTCTTGATCTGATAAAATTAAGTGGCAACATGTTTTTTCAAGTTTATTCCAGACGAAGCAGGTTTGCACGCATTTTGAATTCGCGTAATTTGTCGTGTGATTTTTGCACAAAAACGTATTATTTTGGCCTTTGAGTGAACTTGATATTATTTGGCAAGTTGTTTTGTTGAAAGAAAACAATAGTAAACGTGATATTTTTAACTCCTGGTAGAAGAAATGGCTTGGCTAAACCATTTGAACATTGGTGTTCTTTTTAAGCTATTAAATAAATTCATCATCGACCAAACAACCTGTTGGCACATTTTGTTGAAAATAACGTTATTTTTTCTCAAAAAGAACTCAGATCTATTGAAATATTATTACGGTATTAATAAAAAATATGACCCTATAAATTGTTCTCTGATGACGATAATTTTGTTATTTCTCATAAAATCATTCAAATCAGCTTAAACCCTGATTGGTCCAAATCAAAACTAATTAAAATCACTAATTACGATAAATTTATAAGCTTTTTGGGTATGTTAATTCAGAAAATATGAATCTCTAGAAAACATTTTAATGAATTTTGGCATTTTAACAAGCTTAAAAATATCAAAATTGCCCCAAATGTTGAAATATGAGTCATTGTCGTATGTCTCTTTTTGACCATGCGACGAAAATCTATAATATTTTGATCGGACCAATTTAAGGCGATGTAGCACAAAATCATCACAACTTATGGTCATTGTAGATAATTCTTGGCGGGCTAATAAAAGTCGTGGGTATCAAAATGTTAAGGATTTTCATGTCATGAATCATGAATGAGAAATACTGTGTATGATAAGTTGAGACTCAATAGAATTTTTTTGTCAGCCATTAGGTAGATAATTGTCTGAATTTTAACGTCATGGATTAATTAGGGTTTTAAGTTAAAATCAGAGATCATGAGCGATTATGCGACTCGCCTCCGAAGAGTAATTTTGGCCTCTGGCGAGTTGAGACTTTCGTCTTATGTGAGTTAACGATGGGTTCAAATTACCTAGAAATTTTTTGAACTTCTTTGATTGAGAAAGGGATTTTCTTCTCTTCTCTATCTCTCAAATACTTTTTCTAATTTTTCACCTTGGTGTTTTGTTCTATTTGATCGAGATTGAAGAGAAATTGAGATAAATTGAGAAAAGCAAACCGACCCAAGGGCGTCATTCAAACACGCCCAACACCAGATTGTGACAAAGTGCACAACTCCAACTAAACTCATATAACATATGTATATATAGAAAACCTACAATACAACTATTAATAATTTTGTAATGTTAAATATATTTTTGGAGTTATGGAAGATCAAGATGATTGATTATCAATATATCATATTTTATTGGTAATAATATGAAATTAAGATTATAAATAGTTTAAAATAGGACTTGTCTGATGTTCAACGCAATTCCTAGCGTGTTTACTATTAAACTCGACCTATAAAAGTTCTCGATGCTTCGTTAGTTACAATTATTCATTAGACAACTACTCCAGAGCCAATGATCGAACAAAATGAATTATCAAGGAATTCTGGTCACGTGCTCAAAAAACAATTTTTCGTAAAATTTAAAGTATTCAATTAGTTTCAATCGGAACGGAAAATTAATATCTTATGATTTTATGCCCCTGTTAAGTTTAAGCTTAATAAATACATTTTCATGCATGTAAATGAATACTTTTTTAAAAATGCGTAATTTTTTGTTTTCGCAAGTTGATTTTTCGAAAAAAATTGGGAGATATATGAAAACAAGATATATATCCGGATAATTTTTTGGTCAACAAAATAACCGCCAAATGGATCGACTCCAATGAATAAAATACGTTTTGATGCACTTTTTTTGTAGAGAATTTTCTGCCAAGTTTTTTTGCATGAATAAGTTCTTTTAGTTTTGAGATTTTTTCAAAGACAAGTCAGTTTTCGGGGGTTGAAATTAAAGGTAAAATAAAACAGTATTTGGAATAAAAGGTACCAATTTCGATCTAGAACTTCGATCTAAAACTTTTAATTTTGCGAATAAACACTTTGAGCTCTCAATATTTCCCTAAAAAACAGTTAATTCAATTTTTCATTGTTTTTCTCAAATATATTTGTAAAATTTTGGAAAAAATCTGAAATTCACAGGCATTATTAAAGAGCCAAAGACAAAATTTCCTAAATGGCGATAAGAGCCCTTAAAATTTCCAAGTTAGATGTTAAAACTTCTAGTGTAGGCTTTGTCATTCATTTGAAAAATGAATTGAACAATTCGCATTCAAAATGAAGGAAGAGTAGGCTTTTCTGTGAGCCTCCCAAAATGCTTTACATTGGCCGTTTTGACCACTTTGGGGAATAAATTTGAAAAAAACGGCTCCAGAGTGCTTCCGTATTTATACATAAAGCCCGCATGCCAAATTAGAAAAAAACTGGTACTGCCGAAATCCTCAAGAGTTATTCTATTTATTTGAGAAATAATTGGATACTTTTCTAATACTAAGTTTGTCAGAAACTGCACTTGAAAACTTCAAAAAACAGCGTTATTATCAACACCCACTCCTTTAAAGAATTTGAATTTCTATCAGAAATTATTCTGGAAAAATAGGTTGAGAGAAAAATCACATTGTTCAAGCTATGCATGAGGCTTGAGTGGTGAATGAGTCTTACACAAAAATGTTCGGATTTAAAAAAGGTGTCGAATCATAACTTCGTAGCTTGTTCCCTATCAATGCCACCAAGTTATGATAACTTATAGGTCAAGAAATAAAATATCAATTATTTTTTTCGTCAAAATAGTCAGTTTATATTCGCGATTAAATTAATTGACCATGTACTTCTGACTGAAAGTCCAAAAATTGGTAATTATCATTTTTACAGTCACATACGGAAGTTTTATAATGTTCTTGAAGGATAAGTTCACAAAGAAGTTCAAAGAGTTTTTATTGTTTGATGTAACAGGGTTTACTCATGTACAATTAATGTACTCATGGAGAAAAAAAAATTGATGAAACTCAAAAAACATGTCGGTCATTGGTACTTAGCACTGCTAAGTGAGCAGTGCCAAGTCAGCACCCCATATCCATTATTATCCCCAGGTAACACTAAAAACTTATTTGCCTGTTTAAAGAATAGGGAATAAGTTTTTAGTGTTACCCGGGGATAATAATGGATATAATATGGGTAGGGTCATACTCGGGGGTAAAATCGTCTTTAATTTTATCAACGCATGAAAGTAAACACTCAGGGCAGATTTTTTCGAGAAAAATTCTGATTTGAAAAAAATTGAAAATTTTTTCTTGGGTAAAATGGCAATTTGAAGTTTAGATTGTCGATTTCAGTGCCCTCTCAACCCACCTCAAGTTATAATGCTAATTGAAAGGCTTCGGAAATTCTGGCACCGATAAAAATAAAAATAATTTGGTGCAAACCAATGCAGCTTGCAATTTTTTTATAAAAACGTCGTTTCCGCCTACGTATTTTTTATGTAAATGACCCTAATTTTTTTTTTAAATTGGGCAAAACATTTTTTTCAAAATTTTCGAAATTTTTTTTAATAAATAGCTCAACGTTTTTTTAACTCGATCCTTAAAATCACAAAATTTGATAAGAAATATATTATACTTTAAATTGCTTTACAAAGCCCAAAAAGCTATTTTTTCATGCTGAATTTCTGACCACTAGGGGACTCAAAAAAAAATTAATGGTCGGATTCAGTTTTTTTTGAGAAGAGTTGACCATATAAGCTGATGGAATTATTACTGACGCTTTTAGTTTGGCAGATAGTGCTCCCGGGTATGACCCTAAATATGGGTCATATATCCTTTTCCTAACGGAACTCCATCTAAAGAACGTTAACTAATTCTATAGCGTGTGTTGGAATCCAACTGATGTTCTCTAAGAGATTGCCTTAGTGATTGCTTGAATTATTCCAACCGATCAAATTAAGTGGTCCCAATATCAAGCATCCTTGCCTTTAATCATACTCAAGACAATCAGTAAGCAAACATTAGTGTGATTCGAAGACACGCTATAGAGATGGTAAACGTTTTTGAGATGGAGTTTTGTTGGGAAAAGGATATTCGTAGTCTGTTGCTTACAAATCTATATTTTGTAAATTCATAACCAAAATCGGGAAAGAGGTCCTTTTTTAACTACATGATGCCGAAATTTCGGCTTGATTTACTAAAAATGGGTACACTTTCCGGATTTTATATATACAGTATATGATATATACTACATATATGTATAGCGATTATGAGGCCTCCATTTTTTTGCTTTTCGGCAAAAATTTATATATAATTCGGCTCTTGAAAACGACTCTGATCAAGTTCTTAGATAGCTCTAACTGAGCACAAATATTAAGTGAATATCAAAATAAAAAAAGTGGTTCGAATTGGACCATTTTTGATTTTTTCTGAGATTACAAGAATTATTCAATTATCAGTTTTTGTTAACAACTGCATCAATTTTAAGACTCTAGAAAATCGCACGCTATTTACAATTTTTTTTCTACCAAATCTTGAGTCGACAGTCTACTATTGACCGATAAATTATTGGCAATAATTCGTTAACGAGTGGTCATAGAAAATTATTTAACATGTTAACCCGTGTACTCAGCAATTCAGATCAACCCTCTACTCAGATGAGTGTCAATCGGCATTTACTAAATTTGAAGACTCATATTAAATTCCTTCCACATTTCACGAAGTTACCATTAGACTAATTTTATATCGCTAACAATTTTGTGTAAGATAAAATAACTACCGAAGCCGAATAAATTTCTAAATTCAAATTTTTTCTTAGCAAATTCTTATCATTTTATTGCAAAATTAGACAATTATAAAAAAAGTTGACCGAAAATGTATACTTGTATTTTTCGAAATTTTAATTTTTGATTTATTTGCAACAATTATTGAGCAGAACTTTTTGGATAATATTTTGGATATCCCTTTATCACTTTTTGGGTTAGAATGCGTAGCCACTACTTTCTTTTTACGTATGATTTTTAACGTTGGGCTACGCGTCTAACCAAAAATGGTTAAAGGAGAGTGATCACCAAAAATATGATCACCTGATAATTTTTGAAAAGAACTTATGAGAAGCATTATCATTTTTAGTAGATTTCCCTTATCATATTTTCGTCATTTGACGCGTAATCATCTCTTTTTTTGGTCTCGTTTTGGCAGATACTGGGTGATTTCCCGGCGAATGTTACAGAGCTTTTAAACACGGCAATGAATTACAGAACAACAATTTATAAATAATAAATACTAATATGTTCACGTTGGATATAGTTGTAAACAACTTGATGCAATAGTTAGGTTAGTAGGCACGCAAAATAAAAATGTGGTAGACAAGCCATAATTTTTGTGATGAGAGATTAAGGTTGAAAAGTAATCTTAGAAAAATAATTAAAAATTCACCTGGAAAGACTTCAAATTTCAAACCATTGTCAGGGTTTTTTAATTTTGAATTCTAAATGAGTTCAATTGAAACTTTAGAAAAGCAGCTGTAGGGTAGTGGTCATAGACGATAATCGTCGTTCATCAGGCTTTGCGGTTATATTTTTTTAATTATAAACTCAGATATTGGGGATGAATTTTCATCTAGAATTATAGAGACAAAGATACCCAGAAAAAAAAAATTTGAGTAGGTTCCAGGTTTTTTTGGGACCAAATTTTTTTTCTCGATGAAAATCGTATGTGTTCTACTAAATAATTGGTAGTGTTTCTGGTATCACCCCTGACGAGAACAAAATTCGAAATCGATTTTTCAGTATACAAAATAACGGTTTTTCAATTTTTTGAGTAGGTCCCAGGTGTGTTTTTGGAGGCAATATTTTTTTTCTTTGATGATCCTATATTTTCTTCCTTTCATGAAATTTTCGAGATACTACCACAAGCCTATTGTGACAAAGGCTAAAAAAATCAAAATACATTTTTGGGACTGTTAAAAATTGCGATTTCGGCCGAACAGCGTTAATTTTTTTCGCCAAAAAATTTTGTTTCTTCACTTTCAGCCCAAAACCTAAAAGTGCTTCCGAAAATAAATTAAAATCGAGAAGTCGTAGCCTATTCCATATTGTTATTTTGCTGTGCCTACCTTATATTAGGTAAGACGTTTGACTAATACGCTAAAGGTCGTGAGTTCGCGTTCAAATCATTGACTTTTATTTGTATTCAAAATTATTAATGTTATTCTTACTGAAGCTTTCTCACGTGTGAGAGCTAGCAATAAAGTCGGAAAAAATATTAAATAAATGAAAAAAGGTTGGCCGGAAACTTTTTTGTCATAAATACTTATTTTGCCTCCCGGTGGGGCCCGTGCCGGGGGCTGTACATGTTTGCCTTTTGATCCAATTTAATGGAATTTTGATCCACATATTCCGTAGCTTATGCTGCAAAATTGTCCTGTATATAGCTCTAATATACATCAGATTCTCAATTGACACGTTCTCATGTGACAAATATGATATTCGAAAATGTCCAGATGTATCTGTCATAATCACAAAGGAACATTCGCGGCTTAGTCACCCTACGACCGCCGCTCCGCGGACGGTCGGGTAGATAACCGACAGAATGTTCTTTTTGTGATTATCGACAGAGATCTACCTTGGTACATTTCGCGACACAATGACCTTTTTTGAAATTTTATAATGATGTTTTTTTCAAAAATATAATGATTTTTTTATCAAAAAATTTATAATGACTTTTTTTCAAAATTAATATGATCTTTTCGAAAATGATTAATGACTTTTTTTTCAATAAATTTAATGACTTATTTTTTCAAAAAATTTGAAATGTCTTTTTTTCAAAATTTTATATATGACCTTTTTTCAAAAAATTTTAATGACTTTTTTTTTACAAAAATGATAATGACCTTTTTTCAAAAAATATCGAAATAACGCTTTTCAAAAAAATATATGACCAATTTTTTCAAACATTTATATTGACTTGTTGTTCATTTATTATCAACATTTCAGACGATTAATTAGTAAATATTTCATTTGCTTTCGAAAGTGAAACTGTGATTCCCGTAGTTTTTGCGACATAAAATATTTTAAGTCTTTGACTGTTTTAGCTTCGCTGAGCGACCTTTTAATATATATTCGAGAAAGTTTTCTCTTGTTAATTTATGGTCATTATTCTCATCAAGGTTTCTCACAATTCGATTTCGGAAAATAAATGTTTATTTAAAAACCGCTTTCGTTAATGTACTCGATGGTCCAAGACAATTTTTGCAGGTCATTGTTCCCAAATTTCTTCTGGAATATTGATGCATTCCGATCCTTCTCCATGTCAAACTTTATTTTCAAATGAAAAACTTAATCGGATTTTAAAAACGCATATATATTATTTTTAACCTTAGCTTATTATACAATCATAAATTTTTTCCAAGAAATTAACGGTTTTTTTTTTGTTTATTCTTGAAAATTTCTTGAAAAACCGTTTATTTAGAAATAGATTCGTATCTGACATAAAACAAATCTACTTTTTAGTGGCCAAAATAGACAAAACGACACATTTCTTCACTTATAATATTTACAAATAATGATAAATGCCAGTATTTGGTTGTACGCAGATTATATGACAATTTAGCGGAGAACTTAAATGGTACAATTTGAAGCGTTACATTTTTTATATAATCCACGCATGCATTTATACTTTCAGTATATGATGAATTAGGGTTATTCTGATAAGTTCAATCTCTGTGATTTGATGTGCCTGGTTGATTCGAACCAATATCATTCCTGATCTCATTTGTAGTAGTATCATGAGCTGAAATATTTTTGAAAAAATTTTAAATAAAATATACATGTATTATTTTTAAATGCAAAAAATTGGATGTTCAAAAATGATTTGCTCATAGCCTATGATTCATAGCCTATGAGTTCAAGCCTATGACTCATAGGGCAATAATCGAAGTCTGAAAGTATTATGCAAAAAAACGTAGATTGTGACTACAAAACTAATACACACTGTATATTACTGAAAAACCTTTTAGAAGTTCTATCTCCGAGCATCTGATACTAGATTGGATTATTTGGTATTGTCTTTTCGTGGAGTCATATTTTCATCTGGTAATAAATCGCTGAGTCGAAATGAATTTTTTGAAAAAAAAGTCATTTAATTTTTGAAAAAAAAGTCATTATAAATTTCTGGAAAAAAAAGTCATTATATTTTTGAAAAAAAGGTCATTATAAATTTTTTGAAAAAAAAGTTATTATAAATTTTTTGAAAAAAAAGTCATTATATATCAATATTTAAAAAAAAAGGTCATTGTGCGAGTAATGGCCTTGAAAAAACAGGTCATTGTGTGAGAAATGACGAAGTTGTCATTGTGATTTTACCCAAAAAAAGTCATAATGTTTAAATGATCTTAAGTCAAAGGGCGACATTTCTTGCACAATGACAAGGCTGATATTTCTTGCACTATGATTTAAGATCATGTTACATGATTCATGTACCGTCATAATGTCCTAATTTTGTTCAATTTAGCATTAAATTTGCTGAATTGAACAAAGATTAGGACATTATGTGAAAATGATCTAATTGACATTGCAAATAAATTCGAGTTTTGACATTGTGTGCATAATTTCATAATATTTTTCGAAAGATCGGGCGCCAGCCCGTTATCTTGGAGGAAAAATGTCACTTTCAAATTAATTACGCAATGTGAATTAGAACATTTCCCCTCATAATTTCGAATGAATGTTCGTTCTGCAAAAAATAAGTTAAACTTAATGAAATTCTTCAATAGTTTAGAAGCAAAACTATATTCCACTTTATCTCAGAGGTAATCGATAAGAGTTCTTTTATAATTCTAGAACTTTAAGAACGATGCGTTTGAATATACCCCAAATTGGCTCCAAGCAATGCCTGATCTGTGCTAGACATATCTTTTATTCGAGAGTGACGTTTTCTTGACCTATCATCGCCTGGTGTCACCAATTTTAAAAGTTTTTGCCTATAAAATTAAAATCGAAGAATAATAATTTATCGGAAAGGGGGTACCGGTCGCTGGAATTGACTTTTCTGGATGAGAAATCAGCCTAACAGAGAAACTATAAGCCAACTATGATTAGCCATGTTGAAGCTCTAGCCTCAATCTTGTCAAAATAATTAGTCAATGACTTTTTTTTCCGATACAGTCTCAAATACGTTACCAGTACAAGTTGTCCCTCGACCAAATTACAAAATCTATCTCTTCGCAAGGTTTACTTTAAAATCAGTTCAAATTAAAGCAAATCTCGTGTGATATCTGTAAGCTAGGCTGCCTAAAGGGGGTTGCAGCGATGT
>SCLH01000108.1:143137-157863 GCA_004367855.1 Oikopleura vanhoeffeni
CCGTTATAATCAGAAATGCGCACAACCCCCTAAAATACATTAAATAAACTCAATCAGTTTAATATGTTGTTTAATTATTGATTCCAAATTCAATAAGTCGAAAAAAATGTGCTTCGATTCGGAATTTTTGGTATCAAAATGACCGCCGTGCTTTGGGCCTTCAGGAAAAAATAAAAACAATCGAAAATTGCGCTGAAGGACAGCGTTTTTTGAGAAAAGGTGTTTAGGCTATATGGCCTGCAGTTTTTTGTGTGACATAGCACAGAGCTAAACATAAACTCATCTTAACTAAGGTTCATATTGGTTTGGGAAATCTGTCTGAACCGGATTCAACGATACCAAATATCTCCAGGACCTGTAAGTTGAGAAAGGTTCATGAAAATCTTGTATTGCAATTAAGCAATCATTTTTGATGACGATGTTGCTGTTATCATGCCAAAAACTCATCTGCGCTCAGCTTCTAATGAATGTCTCAAACCAATCAGAAGCTTCGAAATACCGAATACTGAGTGTTGTCCTATATGCCAACTTTTAAATATAGGTCATAGAACTCAAATTTTCGCGCAAAATAAGCGCAGAATATTTTGAAAACGTTTCCGAAACAAATAGACACTTTCAAGCTTAATTTTGACCTTTCAAAACGACAATTTGAGTTTTTCTTCATATTTCGCATTTACTGTACTAAAAGTTGTTGGACCCACATTTCGTCATTTCATTAATGAAAATACCCAAAGTACCCTCAAATTGACCGTTGGACATAATCAATTGAGGTAAATAATTAAAATTTTTTGACCAATCAGACAGTCACAGGATTTCAAAAAATCAAAAAAGCTCTTTGTAAACAACTTTTTAAGTGTTACACCCACCATTTCGTTATTTCATGATTGAAAATAACCAAAGTACCTCAAATTGACCGTTGACATAAATCAATTGGGGTAAATAATTTAAATTGACCAATCAGACAGTCACAGGATCAAAAAATCAAAAAGCTCTTGAAAACAACTTTTAAGTTGTTTACACCCACCATTTCGTCTATTTCATTATGAAATTAACCAAGTACCCTCAAATTGACCGTTGGACATAATCTGTTGAGGTGGAAAAGTTAAAAAAAAATTTGACCAATGAAGTAGGCCTCCCGAGCAAAAAATCAGCTACCCGATAAAAAGGTCATATAATCTGAAAACTTCAGGAATTGTGTAGTTTTTGACGGTGTGAAAATTTTTCGCGAAATATTTTTTTGTGCGACACTTGGTAGCCTGTTTTGGTCGAATCAAAGTTTTCTTTTTTCGAAAAAAAAAAAGCAAATACTGTATATCTTTTTTTGCAATATTACCTACTTTTTCGTGTACAGCGTAAAATTTGCTCCAGATTGACATCTCAAATTTATATACCCAAACGATCACGTGGTGTAACACCGGTAAATGGAGGTGCCGAACTCGAATTATTTTTTAAACAATGATTTATGGTGCTTAAAAGATGCGCAAGCATCGACTTTGTGGAAACGGTATTAGCAACTGGTAGTCTCAGATGACCACAGGTGGTGCTACAAGGCGACTATATGATTTGGATGGTGTAACAGCAACACGCGTATCGAACATTACAGGAAAGCTCATTATAAAGAAATAAAATGAAAGTAACCATTAGATAGGAAATTTTTTAAAGATAAATTTAAATTAATTTTTGCAGAAAATTTTCAAAATTTGCCGATCGCTGATGTTGGAAAATAAAAAAAGTGACTTTTGACCCCGAAAATGAAACCGCACGATCAAATTATACTAGAGAAATATTTTTAATTGCGTTACAAATCAGAAATGGATTTTTAAGGTACTCAAAAGGACAAAGATTGTTAATTTGAGCGGGGGTATGCGACTCTGATTGACATATTTCGGTGAAAATGCTTATTTGTAGATCTTTCTTTCAATCTTGCAAAAAGTGCATCACAAAATATTTTTGACCAATCACACAAATAGGTACAGTTGTTTACAATAGACACTTCAAAACTGCAAATCTATCTCCTCCCAGACGTATATCAAATTGAACTCCAAATTTTCACAGATCACGTAACGGTAGTATGTCAATCTTTGAAAACAGCTTTTTTGATCCGGCAAATCGAACATTATAGAACGCCAAATAACGACGATTCAATACGAATCTCAGACTTGAGTCCCAATGGCGAAGGCCGATAAAGAAAAATTTTTGTATCAATTTTTGAAAAATGAGCCCCAAATCGGCCGAAGGCCGAAAAAGATTTTCTATAAAATTGTTAAAAAGTAACCTCAAATGCCGATTATGTGATTTGAATTTTATGAAATTTTGTTGAAAAATTGAGCCCCCAATCCGGCCCGGAGCCGATAAAGGGATTTTGAATTAAATTTCTGTTAAATCAGCCCCAAATCGGCCGAACCGATATAAAAGGGGATTTTCAAATTTTTTTTGGTTGAAAAATGAGTCCTCAATCGGCCGAAGGCCGATGAAAGAGAATGTATTTAATTTTGTTGAGCCCCAAATGGCCGACCGAATGTCGAAAGAAGAGTTATATTTTATTTTGCTGATAAAATGAATCTCCAAATCGCCGAAGGCCGATTAAAGAGAATTTATATTTGATTTTTTTGAAAAATTGAGCCCTAAATCGCCGAATGCCGATAAAGGGATTTATATTTAATTTTGTTGAAAAATGAATCCCCATTCGGCGAAGGCGATAAAGAGAATTTTATATTTGTATTCAATTTGTTTGAAATAAGCGCAGGGGGTTTTTTTAACAAAAAAAGTTTTCAACCTTTTGAGGCTTTGCGCCACTTAAGAAGTGCGACTTTGAGAGCTTATTACGGAGAAAATAAAAGTGCTTGGAAAAAACTTTTATGCTTTTTTCTTAGTCTCGAGAATTAAGATAGACTTAAACCTTTAATATAGTAATTTACATTTTGACTTTATAACCATAGAAAGATGCACATTTGCAAATGTGCTTGCAACCTACGACAATTTTTTTGTGAATGAGAAATGGAGACGTCAAAACAAAAATTGAATAATAGAAAATTAAAAATTGTAATTTATAAAGAGTGTCTTCCTCAGAAATAGACCTGCTCAATTTCGGTGGACTTTAATCATGACAGCGGTTTTCCAATAAGAAATAAACCCAACCTACGCAATTTTCAATCGATTATCACCTTTAAAAGAGAATAAAAGTTAACTCAGAGGCCGTCAAACAAAAATTGATAACGTTCAGGCAGTTCAGAAAAAATTTTCTATTAATTTTTTTTTAGGTGAATCACCGAGTATCAACCTGCAATTTCTGGTATTTAGTCTACCAGGTGTTTGGAAAATTAAATCGAGCCATCCAAGGGTTTAACAAAAACAGGCATTTTAACACAAAAAAGACTTTAACAAAAGAGGGAAAACCATTTAAAAAAAAACACCATTTTATTTTAACAAAAAAAACCATTTAATCCAACCTTAAACAAAAAAATTCATATTTTACAGAAAATCACAAAAAAAACCCTAACAACAGGACATTTGAAAAAACAAAACTATACGAAAAATCATTCTCTAACAAAAAAACATGTTCAAAGAATAGATCTTCCTAATGTATGTTCATAAATGTGCAGTCTGCATTTTTTCTAACCGTACGAAGCCTCTGAATTCTAAAAAAGTTCACAAAAACCACTCTTAAAGAGCAAAATTTGGGCATTTATCTAATAGAAATAAACCATTTTTACTAAAGTTTGTTCTAGGGTAAATGCGATTCAGGCCATGAAATGGTATCTTTGAAAATGTTAAAATAACACAAGTGTCGCAGAAGCAAAAAATTTGAGAAATTGTCAGAATTACGCCATTAGCTTTTAGTTCATTTTTGTCAACATCGATCACTGATATCATCTCGATATCATATCAGGAGAATAGACGAAAAATTACCTTTAAAATTCTGAAAAAAGACCACAAGGGAGGCTTAGAGGAGCAAAAATCCAAAAATTTGAAATTTTAAGATATACAGCATTTTGGCAATTAACATTAATACTATTTTCAATAATGAATTTTAAACTTTTTAGAACGCTTAAAGCATTTGATACCCATTTTTTAGGTTAAATAATTCCTTATTTCATTCGTTAAGTAGCCTTTGTTATTTGACGCATTATAGCAAACATTTTAAGTGTCATTTCACATCCCTGATACACCATTAACAATAAATTTGTGCAGCATATGCTTTTTTTTGGCCTGGGCGTAGATTGGAAATTTCGTATTTTCAGTAGTGAGTGCACTGCCTACAATGCTGAAGAGCTGCAGGTCTTTTGTATAAGTTGTCAATTGGTCTTTTTCTTATGGACAGATGGAATAAAACCAAACGCCTTGAAAACATTTTGCTTCAATATTTTCTGTTGAAGATGATTTTTATTTGTTGAAAAACCTGTTTTTTGTTAAAAAATGTTTTGTTTAAAAATGTTTTTTTGTTAAAAAATTCTATTTGTTAAAAAATGTTTATTTGCCTTAAGAAATGATTTCTTGTTAAAAAATGCTTTTTGTTGAAAAAATGTATTTCTGTTAAAAATGTTTGTTCATAAATGTTTTTGTAAATAATGATTTCCCAAAATGGAGCCCCAATCCGGCAGGAAGACAATAAAAGGAGGAATTATATTTTGTATCTAATTTTGAAACTAATATGAGGATAATTTGAAAAAGAAATATCTATTTTGGAAGAAAATGTACATTCATAGAGACGAATTTTGAAAGTTGTTAAGTTCGGATCAATTTTTTATGCGTAGAAAATATACTCAAACTCTATCTACTCGAATTTGTATCATCTTTTCATATTTCAAAATTAGATATTTTTCGTCAATTGGCCACAATACTATCACATATATTTATGTCTTTTCAACATCTTAGATACAAAATATAAATTCCGTTTTTATCGGCCGTCTAGACCGAACTTGGAAAGGCCCATTTTTCAACAACACGTATGCATACAAAAATCCCTCTGAGAATTCATTAGCCTGTCTGAATCGAGCCGCATGTCGGCCTCATGTTGTTCAACAGAAATTAAATCCCATAAAATATAAAATTTCCCTTTTATCGCACGTTTCTGGCGGATATGGGACTCATTTTAGTCAACAAAAATTAAAATCACAAACAGTGCGTGCCCCTTCGTCGGCCTTCGGCCGTTATTGGGAATTCTACATTATCCATCCTCAAAATGCAAATTAAAAATCCCTTTGTGATTCGGTGGCATTCTGGGTCCGATTCTCAGGGCTCATTTTTCAACAAATTCTATAATACTCAAATCAATTAATAATCGAAAGTATCGTCCGGTTCGCCGGCACATGGGTGATAGCAGTTTTGTCACAATGTCAACCACATTAGTTTTACAATATTACTTTTAACAATCTCCTTGTATTCTGGAGTTTGCCGATTCCGTGCTCCATAAACAAAATTTAAAATAATAATCCCTATCTTTTTTCGGACTTCGGTTCCCGTCTTTGGCGGTACTGATCTTTGTTTAACAAGAAAATTCTATTCGATTTAAAATCAATTTTTCCACCTTTATCAGGCCTCCAGGTTACACCGCGATTGAGGAGAGCTCATTTTTCAAAAAATTTATGAAAATTTTAAACCACCTCGAAACCAACCTCAATCTTACTTTAAAACAAATTTAATAAAAAATCAGCCTTTACGTCCTTTGGCCGATTTGCAGGCTCGATTTTTCAACAAAATGAATACAAAATCATAATTTTTCCTTTATCGTCCGACCGCGGACTCATCTGAGTGATCCTGTATGAATCGTTCGTTATTTGGCGTTCTAGAATTGTTCATTTGCCGATCAAAAAAGCTGGTCTTCAAAAGATTGATATACTACGCGTTACGTTGATTCTTTGAAAATTGGAGCTCAATTTGATATACCATCTGGAAGGAGATTAGATTTTGCAGTTTTGAAAGTGTCTTATTGCAAACATACGTCTACCTATTCGTTGATGCGTCAAAAATTATTTTGCTGATGCACTTTTTTGCAAGATTTAAAGAAAGATCTACAAAAAGCATTTTCACCGAAGAATATGTCAAATCACTCCGCATTACCACCTCAGATAACAATCTTTTTCATTTTTGAGTACCCTTAAAAACCATTTCTGATCTGTAACGCAATTTTAAAAATATTTTTCTAGTATAAGATGATCGTCCGGTTTCATTTTCGGGGGTCAAAAATCACTTTTGGCAATATCAACCAATCAGCGATCGGCAAAATTTTTGGGAAAAATTTCTGCAAAAAATAAAATTGACATTAATATTAAAAAATTCCTATCTAATGTGTTACTTTCAATTTAATCTTGCTTCAAATAAGCTTCCTGTAAATGTTCCAATACCGGATTATGCTAGTTTAAACACCACAAATCATAACCTCGCCTGTAGCACATTGTGCCCGGTCACCATTGAGACTACATTTGCTAAAACCGGATATCCACAACGCCGATGCTTGAGCGCATCTTTTGGCCCCATAAGATCATTGTTTATATAATTAATCGAGTATTCGCGGGCCACCATCCATTTTCCGTGAGGTGTCACACCACGGTTGGATTGTTTAATTGGGTAAATATAAAATTTGAGGATGTCATTCTGAGCAGGAATTTTACGTTGTACACGAAAAAGTTTAAGAGGTAAAAGTTTGCAAAAAAAGAGTAAGTGCATTTTTTCTCTCTGTGTATGGGCACAAAAGAAATATATTTGATCGCCCTCCGAAAAACAGCGCTCCAAGTATCGCTACGAATAATTATTTTTTTGAATTTTCGCGCAATTACATTTGTGCCAACATCAAAAACTGACCACTGTCTGCAGTATTTCAGCTCTTAAGATATATGACCATTTTTGAAACGCGGTAGAAACAGTAGTAACTCCTGTAGCCTGATTATTTTGCTCGGATAGGCCCTACCTTCATGCGTCATAGTTTTATTTGCTTAAATGATTAACTAATCGTCCTTATATAACAGATTTATGTTTCCGAACGGCCAATATATTTTGGGAAGGGTAAGTTTAGTGCTTCTATTTTCATTTCGAAAGAGATGTGGTAATGTAACAAAACTTAGTAAAGTTGCCTATCATCTACATACAGCTAATTTATTTTTTTAATCTCTGCTACTGTCTGAGTCTGGTTCGAAAATAAAAATTTTTAGAGGCAATTACCCCAAAGTTGATTTTAGTGGCCCAATGACTCCCTTATCCAAATCTTTGCGGAGCTAGAAGGTATCTTTGGTATTTTTCATAAGTCGAGAGTGGAGCTGAGACCGGCGTAGGAAATCCAATTAATAATTAGTTCGTTTAATACATAAAAAAACTACGAAATATATCTTGATAAGATAAACACATCAAATCATGGTTGCCTCGTTTGATAGCTCAAGAATTCAGCCTAGAATAGACCTCTATACTAATTTTGTGTTTTCTTGGTATAACAGTTTCAGAAATTATTTCTTCTGCTTTTTAGTTACGCAAGAAATTGTGAAAGCCTTAGGACCTATATATTAAAAGTTTGTTCAGACTTACGAAGGACAACTCACTTCTCAGTATTTGGCCTATTTAATCGAGGCTTTCCTCGAGTGCTTTAAAGACATCTTCATTTTAGAAATCCTGGAGCAGCCATCGTGACGTTTTTTTTATCGTGCATTTCTAACAGACAGCGAGCCATCCGCTCGATACTATATAAATGAGCATTTTGCTTCTAATGCTTCCTACATTACGGAAGACTTCAATTGACCTTTCTCAACTTACAGGTCCTGGCATGAAAGAGTGGCTCGGTACCTAATTGAGATATCCGGCTTTAGGACAACTTCATACCCCAAACCAATATAGAATTCTCAGTGTAAAAATACTGGCTTAATGTTTTACTCTTGTGTATGTCTACGACATATATAATAACTGCAGGTTCCAATAGCCTAAAACAACTTTTCTCAAAAAACTCCTGTCCTTAGAGCTCGCATATATATTCGTATTTGTTTTCTTATCTTTTTCTGAAAGGGCTACACCATGGCTACGCCTTCATTTTGATTACCAAAAATTCCATATGTATCCGAACTGCAGTATTATTCGTAGCATTTATTGAACGTGATAGTAATGCGACCATCGTGAGCGCTACGAGTGAAGTGTATGCGATTAGCGCTGACACCTTATAAGTTAAATAAAATTAGAGAGACAATTCACATAACTTAGCATATCTTTTTCAGGTTATGGACTCCTATGCATGAAAACTTATTTACCCTCTGATGGAAACCCAGATGAGTTTAACCCTATAACCATGTGTGAAACCATTTGTTGAAAGAACCAAGGAATGATCATTTGTATGGAAACGCATTTTGAAAAACAAGCATGATTTTAGAGGAAGCAAGTCTGTTTTTGAACCATGTAGGATTTAGATCAATAACTCTCAAGAATTTTCAATAATACAAACATTTTCTGGGCCCTGAGAACACTTTTTCAAATTCTTGAGCAAAATTACCCTGTAATGCCGAACTCATCACCCTCTTCATTGAAACCAATAACTATTTATTTGAAACCATTTCGCAAAAGGTGGTTTCTCAGCAAATGCCGTTAGGTTAGTGTATAATTCGAAACCAAATAGTGATGTATATTCTTGTTAGGGATTTTTCACAGTGATTTAGTTTTGTGAGTTAAATTCACTATATTTTCAACGTAAAGTTTGATTGACACAAGTCATTAGTTTTGCTACATCATAATAAAGCGCAGAGCCTACATACGATAAAATCACACAATGGGAAATGACGGTGCTCAAATCAAGAAATATTACCAGGAAGCTCTAGTCAACAGAACTAAAAACTGTCCGAAATAACTCTTTAGCTGTTATGAGTGTGAAATTTCTAAAGCCATAAAATGTTCTATGGGATCATGTATTCGATTCAGAATTGACCCTTCTTGACCAACTTCTCACACTTGGGAATCCAAAACACCGGAATTCAAAGCACCCGATTGTAAAAACTTTAGCTGCTTCCACCTTTATGGATGGTTTAAGAAAATGTGTTTCACGTATCTGGCACATAATTATGTTTTTCAAAAGCTCTTGTAAACAACTTTTTAAGTTGTTACACCCACCATTTCGTTATTTCATTATGAAATTAACTCAAAGTACCCTCAAATTGACCGTTGGACATTAATCTATTGAGATGGAAAAGTTAAAAAAAAATTTGACCAATGAGTAGGCTTCCCGAGCAAAAAATCAGCTATCCGATAAAAAGGTCATATAAATCTGAAAACTTCAGATATTGTGTAGTTTTTGACGGTTAAAATTTTTGCGGAAAATATTTTTTTGTGCGACCACTTGGTAGCGCTGTTTTGGTCAATCAAAGTTTTCTTTTCGAAAAAAAGCAAAATGTATTCTTTTTTTATATCTTTTTTTGCAATTTAACTAACTTTTTCGTGTACAGCGTAAAATTCTGCTCCAGATTGACATCTCAAATTTTATATACCCAAACGATCACGTGGTGTAACACCGTAAATGGAGGTGCCCGAAAACTCGAATTATTTTTAAACAATGATTTATGGTGCTTAAAAGATGCGCAAGNTAGGTCTCAGATGACCACAGGTGGTGCTAAAGGCGACTATATGATTTGATGGTGTAAACAGCAACACGGTATCGAACATTCACAGGAAAGCTCATTATAAGAAATAAATGAAAGTAACCATTAGATAGGAAATTTTTTAAAGATAAATTTAAATTAATTTTTGCAGAAAATTTTTCAAAATTGTGCCGATCGCTGATTGGTTGAAAAATAAAAATGACTTTTGACCCCGAAAATGAAACCGCACGATCAAATTATACTAGAGAAAATATTTTTGAATTGCGTTACAAATCAGAACATGGTTTTTAAGGGTACTCAAATGACAAAGATTGTTAATTTGAGGGGGGTATGCGACTCTGATTTGACATATTCTCGGTGAAAATGCTTATTTGTAGATCTTTCTTCAATCTTGCAAAAAAGTGCATCACAAAATATTTTTGACAATCACACAAATAGGTACAGTATGTTTACAATAAGACACTATCAAAACTGCAAAATCTATCTCCTCCCAGACGGTATATCAAATTGAACTCCAATTTTCACAGATCACGTAACGGTAGTATGTCAATCTTTGAAAACAAGCTTTTTTTGATCCGGCAAATGAACTATTGTAGAACGCCAAATAACCGACGATTCAATACAATCTCAGACTTGAGTCCCCAATTGGCCGAAGGCCGATAAAGGAAAAATTATATTTTGTATTCAATTTTGTTGAAAAATGAGCCCCAAATCGGCCGAAGGCCGATAAAAAGGGATTTTCTATAAAATTTTGTTAAAAAGTAAGCCTCAAATTGGCCGATTGAGGTTGATTTGAAATGTTTATGAAATTTTGTTGAAAAATGAGCCCCCAATCGGCCGGAGGCCGATAAAAGGGGGATTTTGAATTAAATTTTCTTGTTAAATCAGCCCCAAATCGGCCGAAGTCCGATAAAAGGGGATTTTAAATTTTTTTTGTTGAAAAATGAGTCCTCAATCGGCCGAAGGCCGATGAAAGAGAATTTTGTATTTAATTTTGTTGAGCCCCAAATCGGCCGAATGTCGATAAAAGGAGATTTTATATTTTATTTTGNAGCCGAAGGCCGAATAAAAGATAAATCTATATTTGTATTCAATTTGTTGAAAAATAAGCCCAAATCGCCGAAGGCGATAAAGGGGATTTATTATTTAATTGTTGTTAAAAGTAAGCCCCAAATTGGCCGATTGAGGTTGATTTTAATTTTTATGAAATTTTGTTGATAAATGAGCCCCCAATCGCCGGAGCGATAAAAGGGATTTAAATAAATTTCCTTGTAAATCAGCCCCAAATGCCGAAGTCAATAGAAAAGATTTTATATTTAATTTGTTGAAAAATGAATCCCCAATCGGCCGAAGACCGATAAAAGAAATTTTATATTTTGTAATTTGATTTTGTTGAAAAATGAGCCCTAAATGGCGAATGCCGATAAAGGGGATTTTATATTCAATTTTGTTGGAAAATGAATCCTAATCGGCGCAGAGGCCGTTAAAAGGAATTTATTTTTGTATGTAATGTTGAAAAGATTATTATAGACATAATTGAAAAAATTATCTAATTTTTGAAAAGAAAAGTACAAATTCTATAGAAAATTTGATAATTTCGAAAAAATTGACAATTAATTTCAAATTCGTCCTTTAGAATTCGTACATTTTCTTTCAAAATTAGATAATTTTATTTCAAATTATTCTCATAATTATCTTTCAAAATTAGATACAAAATATGAAATCCCCTTTTATCGGCCTCCGGCCGATTGGGGACTCATTTTGGGAAACATGTATTTAACAAAAAACATTTATTACCAAAAAACATTTTATTAACAAGAAAAACATTTTTTACAAACAAACATATTTAAACAAATAAACATTGTTAACAAACAACAAACATTTTTAAACAAATGCAGCATCTTTTAAAAAAAAAAATTTTACACAGAAAAAAACATTTTTTAACAAAAACTCCATTTAATAAAAAAAAAACCAATTTAAATAACAAAAAAATCATTTTTGGAAACAAAAAAAAATATTTTTAACAAAACAAAAAACCTTTTTAACAAAACAAACATTTTAAACAAAAAAATATTTTTCACAAAATAAAACATTTTTCAACACAAAATTATTTGAACAAAAAAATGTTTCAACGCGTTTGGGTTAAATTCCATCTTCCAGTAAGAACATACAGTGTTACAACCATACCCAAAAAAGCCGCAGGCCTGCTTCAGCAAGTCGGCAGGCAGCTCATCTGAAAATACGAAATCCCAATCTATCCAGCTAAATTCCAGAGCATATGCTGCAGCATGCTTGCATCAAATTAATTGTTGTGTATCAGGGAAGTCGAAACTGACAACTTAAAATGTTTCAAAGTGAACAATTTTGCTTTTCAGTTAAATTGTAGAATTCCTGTATTGCGTTTTCGCCGTTTTGCTTGCGACCAAACATTTTCATATGCGTCAAATATATACAAGTACTTAACGATGTAACCCAATAAGGATATATTAAACTAAAAATTGGTATCAATGCCTTTTGAGCGTTTTAAATATAATTTGAAATTTCATTATGGAAAATATGTTTTTTATGTTAAAATGATTTTTCCTGTTAGAGGAATGATTATATTGTAAAAATGTTTTGTTTGTTAAAATGATTTAATTTTTTAAAATAAGGTTTGTTTGTTAAAATATTTTTTTTGTTAAAATGATTTTTTGTTATTAAATGGTTTTTTGTTATTAAATTGATTTTTTGTTACTTAAATGGTGTTTTGGTTAAAACATATTTTTTCTCTGCTAAAATTCTTTTAAAAAAATGCTGGTTTTGGTTAAAAATGTTTTTTGTTAAACAAGTGTTTATTTGTTAAAAATATTTATTTGTTAAAAAGTTTTTCTTGTTAAAAATATTTTTTTGTTAAATAATGTTTTAACCCAACATGAGCATCCAATTGGCCGGAGGCCTATAAAAGGGGATTTATATTTTGTAATCTAATTTTGGAATAAGATAATTATGAGAATAATTGGAAAAAAAGTTATCTAGATTTTGAAAGAAAATGTAACGAATTCAGAGACGCAATTTGAATATTACTTGTCAAATTTTTTCGAAAATTATCAATTTTCTATAGAATTTGTACATTTTCTTCAAAATTAGATAATTTTTCAAATTAGGTCTCTAATTACTTTTCAACATTAGATACATAAATATAAATTCCCTTTTATCGCCTCTGGCCGATTGGATTCATTTTCCAACAAATTTGAATATAAAATCGCCCTTTATCGGCATTCGGCCCGATTAGGGCTCATTTTTCTTTATAAACCATATAGAAAAGTGACATTTGCAAATTGTGCTTCAACCTACGCAATTTTTTTGTGAGGAAATGGGAGACGTCAAAACAAAAATTAATAATAGGTAAAATTAAAAATTTAATTTTATAAAAGTGTCTTCCTCAGAAATAACCTGCAATTTTCGGTCTTTAATCTACAGGTGTTTTCCAAAAAAATAACCCAACCTACGCAATTTATCGATGTCACTTTCAAAGAAATAAAAGTTAACTCAGAGCCGTCAGAACAAAAATTGATAATTCAGCAGTTTCAGAAAAAATTTTTCTATAAAGTGAATCATCCAGTATCAACCTGCAATTTCTGGTATTTAGTCTACAGGTGTTTTTGAAAATAAATCGGAGCCTCCAAGGGTTAACAAAAACAGCATTTTTTAACAAAAAAAACTTTTTAACAAAGAGAAAAACATTTAAAAAAAAACACCATTTATTAACAAAAAAACCATTTAATTACAAAAAAATCATTTTAACAGAAAAATTTTTTTTTTAACAAAACAAAACCCTTTTTAACAAAACAGAACATTTTTTAGAAAAACAAAACATTTTTTACGATAAAATCATTCTCTAACAAAAAAATCATTTTAACATTAATACATATTTTCCAATAATGAAATTTTAAACTTTTTAGAACGCTTAAAAGCATTGATACCCATTTTTTAGTTAAATAATTCCTTATTTCAATTCGTTAAGTACCTTTGTATATTTGGACGCATATAGAAACATTTTAAGTGTCATTTTCGACATCCCTGATACACATTAACAATAAATTTGGTGCAGCATATGCTTTGTATTTGGCCTGGGTAGATTGGGAAATTTCGTATTTTCAGAGTGAGTTGCCTGGCCGACATGCTGAAGCAGCCTGCGGCTTTTGTGGATATAAGGTTGTCAATTGTCTTTTCTTACTGGAAGATGGAATAAACCAAAACGCCTTGAAAACATTTTTTTGTTCAAATATTTTCTGTTGAAGAATATTTTTATTTGTGAAAAACTGTTTTTTTTTGTTAAAAAATGTTTTTTGTTTAAAAATGTTTTTTTTGTTAAAAAATTTTCTATTTGTTAAAAAATGTTTTATTTGTTAAAAAATGTTTCTTCTTGTTCAAAAATGCTTTTTGTTAAAAAATGTATTTTCTGTTAGAAAATGTTTTGTTGGAAAATGTTTTGTTCATAAATGTTTTTTGTTAAATAATGATTTCCCAAAATGAGCCCCCAATCGGCAGAAGACCGATAAAAGAGGAATTTATATTTTGTATCTAATTTTGAAAACATAATTATAAGGATAATCTGAAAAAAAATATCTAATTTTGAAAGAAAATGTACAAATTCTAGAGACGAATTTGAAATTAATTGTCAATTTTTTCGAAAATTATCAAATTNTAGAATTTGTACATTTTCTTTCAAAATTAGATAATTTTTTCAAATTAGTATAATAATTATGTTTTCAACATTAGATACAAAATATAAATTCCTTTTTATCGGCCTCTAGCCGATTGGAGGCCCATTTTTCAACAACATTGAATACAAAATCCTCTTTAATTAGCCTTCGACCGATTCGGGGCTCATTTTTCAACAAAATTAAATACAAAATATAAAATTCCCTTTTATCGGCCTTCGGCGGAATGGGGACTCATTTTGTCAACAAAATTAAACACAAAATATAAAATTCTCTTTTATCGGCCTTCGGCCGATTGGGGATTCATTTTTCATCAAAATGAAATCAAAAATCCCTTTTTATCGGCATTCGGCCGATTTAGGGCTCATTTTTCAACAAAATCAAATACAAAATATAAAATTCTCTTTTATCGGCCTTCGGCCGATTGGGGATTCATTTTTCAACAAAATTAAATATAAAATCT
>SCLH01000108.1:158015-175458 GCA_004367855.1 Oikopleura vanhoeffeni
ATAAAAATTTTAAACCAACCTCAAACCAACCTCAATCTTACTTTAAACAAAATTTAATAAAAAATCCACCTTTATCGGCCTTTGGCCGATTTGGGGCTCATTTTTCAACAAAATTGAATACAAAATATAATTTTTCCTTTATCGGCCGATCGAGGACTCAAGTCTGAGATTGTATTGAATCGTCGGTTATTTGGCGTTCTAGAATTGTTCATTTGCCGGATCAAAAAAAGCTTGTCTTCAAAGATTGATATACTACCGTTACGTGATCTTTGAAAATTGGAGCTCAATTTGATATACCGTCTGGAAGGAGATAGATTTTGCAGTTTTGAAAGTGTCTTATTGCAAACATACTGTACCTATTCGTGTGATGGTCAAAAATATTTTGTGATGCACTTTTTTGCAAGATTAAAGAAAGATCTACAAATAAGCATTTTCACCGAGAATATGTCAAATCAGATCCGCATACCACCTCAGATTAACAATCTTTTTCATTTTGAGTACCCTTAAAAACCATTTTCTGATCTGTAACGCAATTTAAAAATATTTTTTCTAGTATAAATTGATCGTGCGGTTTCATTTTCGGGGTCAAAAGTCACTTTTGGGCATTTTTATTTTTCAACCAATCAGCGATCGGCAAAATTTTGGAAAAATTTCTGCAAAAATAAATTTGAATTAATATTTAAAAAATTTCCTATCTAATGGTTACTTTCATTTATTTCTTATAATAAGCTTTCCTGTAAATGTTCAATACCGTGTTGCTGTTAACACCACCAAATCATAACGTCGCCTGTAGCACCATCTGTGGTCATCTGAGACCTACAGTTGCTAAAACCGTTTCCACAAAGTCGATGCTTGCGCATCTTTTGAGCCCCATAAATCATTGTTTTAAAATAATTCGAGTTTTCGGGCACCTCCATTTCCGGTGTCACACCACGTGATCGTTTGGGTATATAAAATTTGAGATGTCAATCTGGAGCAGAATTTTACGTTGTACACGAAAAAGTTAGTAAAATTGCAAAAAAAGATATACATTTTGCTCTTTGTTGAAAAGAAAATTTTGATCGCCCAAAACAGCGCTTCCAAGTAGTCGCACGAAAAAATATTTTCCGCAATAATTTCCAACATCAAAAACTACACAATGTCTGAAGTTTTCAGATTTATATGACCTTTTTGTCGGGTAGCTGATTTTTTGCTCGGGAGGCCTACTCATTGGTCAATTTTTTTTTTTAACTTTTTCTCCTTAACAGATTTATGTCCAACGGTCAATTTGAGGGTAATTTGGTTCATTTTCATTACGAAATGGTGGGTGTAACAACTTATAAAGTTGTTTTCAACAGCTTTTATTTTTTTAATCCTGTGACTGTCTGATTGGTCAAAAAAAATTTTAATCATTTTACCCCAATTGATTTATGTCCAACGGTCAATTTGAGGGTACTTTGGGTTATTTTCATAAGGAAATGACGAATGGTGGGTCCAATAAATTTAGATACAGTAAAAACTACGAAATATAAGGAAAATAATTTCGTTATTGAAAGTCAAATAAGCTGAAAGGTGTCTAATTTGTTTCGGAAACGTTTTCAAAAATATTCTGCGTTTTACGCAAAAATGTGGTCTAGGAAACTATTATTAAAGTTGGCATATAAGGCAACATCAGTATTGGCCTATTACGGAGGCTTCTGATTGGTTTAAAGACATCATAGAAAGCTGAAGCGGCCAGGTGAGTTTGTTTGCATGATTAAAACAGCCACATCGTCATCAAAATGATGCTCAATTGCAATTTACAAGATTTTCAATGACCTTTCTCAACTTACAGGTCCTTGAAGATATTCGGTATCGTTGAATCCGGTTATAGACAATCTACCAACCCAATATGAATCCGTTTAAAAGATGAGCTATGTTTAGCTCTGTGCTATGTCACACAAAAAACTGCAGGTCCAATAGCCTAAAACAACCTTTTCTCAAAAAACTCTGTCCTTAGAGCGAATTTTCGAAATGTTTTTATTTTTTCTGAAGGTCCCAGGCACGGCGGTCATTTTGATACCAAAAATTCCAAAATCGAAGCCATCATTTTTTTCGACATTATTGAATTTTTAATCAACCATTACGTGAGCCAGCATCAAATTCAATTTAGGGTGCATTATTTAATAAATTAGAGGCTTCATTAACTTATCATTCGTGGTTATGACTCTATGATGAAAACTTATTACCCTCTGATGGAAACCCAATGAGTTTAACCCATAACCATTTGTTGAAACCATTTTTGAAAAACAAGGAATGATCATTTGTGGAAACCATTTTGAAAAACAAGGCATGATTTAGAGGAAGAAAGTCTGTTTTTGAACAAATGTAGTTTGATAAAAATCTCAAGAATTTTCAAAAAAAAAATTTTTTGGCTGAGAACAACTTTTCAAATTTTGAGCAAAATTACCTTGTAATGGAAACCCATCACCCTCTCATGAAAACCAATAACTATTTATTGAAACCATTTTCGCAAAAGTGGGTTTCCACAAATGGTTAGTTAGTGTATTCGACCAATGATTGTTATTTGTTAGGGTTTTACAGTATTTATTTTTTTACTAATTCACTAGTTTTCTCAACTAAAGTGTTGATTGACACGTCATTGTTTTTGTACAGTTATAATAAACGCAGAGCTTTACTAAAATCACACGGTAATATACGGTCAAATCAAGAAATATACCCGGAAGCTCTATCAACAGAACTAAAACTGTCCGAAATAACTCTTTAGCTTTATGAGGTGTGAAATTTCTAAGCATAAAATGTTCTGGATCCATGTATTCGTCAGAATTTGAGCCCTCTTGACCAACTTCTCACACTTGGAATCCAAAACACCGAATTCAAAGCACCGATTTAAAAACTTTAAGCTGTTCCTTTATGATGTTTAAGAATTTTTTGTCAATCTGGCTATTTTTCGACGCCAAATGCTCATGCAATGCATGTTTAGTTTGATATGGCATTTATTTACATGTTGGAAGTCAGTAAAATGTAAACAGATAATTTTTACCCACAGAAAGGCGCAGTGAGATACAAAAACGAGCCGAAAAATTAACAATTAACAGACACTACAGATCGTGACTATAAATCATTGCAATTTTGAGAACATGATTAAGTGGTCGCTCAGAGCGACTCGCTCTTATTTTGGTTTATTTATTGGCTTATTATAATGGCAAAGTAGTAAATTGGCTGCAATAACCTTTTTACAATTGAAATTTTCATTGATCAAAGTTAAAGTATTGAACTGAATGTTATGACAGAGGAAGTATAGTGAAAGTTCAATAAAAAAGCTGTATCCAACATAAAAACTGAAATTTTACCAGTCAAGGCTCTTTAAATGGGTACAGCGTGTAAAGATAATTTCCTGCAATTAACTCTAAGCCGGACGGGTATATTTATATGTGCCCAAGTAAGGCAACTTTATTTATTAAAAGGTACGTATTTAATAAAGGTAAAAACACAACTATAGAACTGCGCGCGCGGTATGAAGTTGAAATTTAAAAGTTATGGTCCAGCGGGTTTGTCCGCTAAATGACGTTAGGGGGTTAAATTGAGGTTTAAGTTCTCAGGGATTATCACTACAAACGGTATTCTTGATAGTTTCTATATCCCTTTTTCACACTATGTGGAATATCCAGGCCCTGATTAGCAAACGTAGTGTGTTTTTTAGTAGTAGGGCCGGAATATTTCACAGGGGGTGAAAAGGGGATATCTAGTTAGTGACTATCAGTAACCATCACTGTTTTTGTAGTTATTTAAAAAAAATTTAATACAAGGTTATTTTATTATTTAGGAGGGTAGTAAAGAATGTAAAAATCAGAAAAATAAACCTATTCAGAATTTATTTTGCGGGGTCACTTGAGGTTATTCAGGGGTGAAATTAGAATACTTTTGACCATCTTATCTTTCCATGTGTCAAGTTTCGAATTGTATAGAATTTATAATGACCTTAATTAAACGGTCAACACTTTTGTCACTTTTAGAAATATATGAATGAAGTCAGAAAAAGTCAAATTTGCTCATGTGATCAGCATTTATTATACTTTTGATATATGTCGTATACACTACCGTAGTTAATACAATTAATCAAAATGCAGTTATGCAAATTTGACTACTTTTAAATTTATTCATCAATTTCTAATACAAAAAAATCGTTAACTTCCGTATAATACGTGTGTATTAATAAACGTTTATTTTCATTTATATTTTGCTTAAAAAGCTGTGGAGGTTCTTTAAGTATTTATGATTGTTTTAACTACCAAGAAGTTTGATGGTCAATCATTGACCTCCCAGATGCAGACACGAAAATATCAAAAAATTCATGAGAAGGTCTTTTTGACTTGCTTGAATTCTAAGTTTTGTGGGAGAACATTATTAAAAAAGTACACCAAACCAGGGACGGCAAACCGACTTGAAAGAACCTGATCGGATTGACCTGATCGGATTGAGCCGTAAAAATAACTGGATCGGATTGATCCGAAAATAAAACTTGATCGGATTGACCAAAAAAAAACTGGATCGGATTGACCTGACCGGATTGACCTGATCGGATTGACCCGAAAATGAAACTTGGTCAGATTCACCTTATTGGATTGACCCGAAAATAAAACTTGATCGGATTGACCTGATCGGATTGCCCCGAAAATTAAACTTGATCGAATTGACCTGATCGGATTGAAAACATTTTCGTCAAAAAGTTGATGGGATTGGATCGGATTGACGCCAATCCGATCAAATATTTCCGATCTAGATCGGAATCTGAGAAATAAATTTTGGAAGAAATTTTTGATTAATGATTAAGCAGGACGCGGTTTATCTAGAAAACGGCACGAAAAATTAGATACTCTTACTCAACGTTATTAATATTTGGAGAAATTTTCTAGAAAATAAGATAATTTTCTCAAAAATTAAATAACTTTTCTGTTAAAAAATTTCAAAATTTATAAACTTTCTTCTAAAGTTAAAACCTTAAAATTTTAAAAGACCAGGAAATATGAACCGATTTTTCTTAAAATTTGACAATTTCATTTAAATTTGACAATTTTCTTAAAATTTGACAATTTTCTTCAAACTTTACAATTTTTTGAATTTGACAATTTTCTCTGAAAATTTGACAATTTTCTAAAAGAAAGACAAATTTTATCAAAAATTTGACAATTTTTTCTGAAAATTTGACAATTTTTTTAAAAGTAAGACAACTTTTATTTAAAAATTGTCAATTTTTGAAAAAATTTGACAATTTTTGAAAAAATTTGACATTTTTTTTTAAATTTGACAAATTTCTTAAAAACTTTGCAATTTTCTAGAAAAATAAACAAATTAATTTCAAATTAAACAATTGTTTCAAAAAATTTGACAATTTTTCCAAGAATTTGGCAATTTTTCTTAAAATTTGACAATTTTATTTGAAAATTTGACAATTTTCTTAAAATTTGTTAATTTTTTCTAAAATTTGTTAATTTTTTGAAAATTTTTTTAAATTTGGTGTAAAATTTGTAAATTTTTTGAAAAATTTGTAAATTTTTGAAAAATTTGTAAATTTTATCTAAAATTTGGCAATTTTTTGTAAAATTTGTGAATTTTTGTAAAATTTGTCAATTTTTTGTAAAATTTGACAATTTTTTTTCACTTCGACAATTTTTTTCAAGTTTTAATTTTTTTCGCAATAAATTCAATTTTCAAAGCGGTTTGAAATTCTCTTTAGGATTATTTTGAAATTTGACAATTTTCGTCAAAATTCGCTATTTTTATTAATTTGGAGAAAAAATTTTCAGAATTTACAATTTTTTAATTTTCGAAAACTTTTTTCAAATTTGACAATATTTAAAAAATTTTAAATTTAACATTTTATTCAAATTTGACAATTTTCAGCTGAAATTTGACAGTTTTCTGAAAGATTGACAATTTTTTTTCAAATTCGATAATTGTTATAAAACTTTAAGAATTTTTTCTAAAAATTTAAATATTTTTTGAAAAAATTTGACAGTTCTTTTGAAAGGCCGAAAATTTTTTCAAATTTGACAATTTCGTACAAGTTCGACAACTTTTCTTAAGAATTTGACTTTTTTCAATTGCATTTATTAATTCATTTAATATCTGACAATTCACTCAAAAATTTGACATTTATTAAAATCCTACAATTTTACTTGAAATTCGACAATTTTCCCAAAAAATTCGATAATTTTTCTGAAAATTCGACAATTTTTATGAAAATTCGATAATTTTTCAGAAAATTCGACAATTTTTTCTAAAAGTTTTTAATTTTGTTTAAAATTTCTATAATCTCAAAAAAATTCTAGTTTAATTTTTTCATAAGTTCTGAACTTTGTAGCATTTTCTAACATAAAATAAGAATCTTTTTTCGACCTCTTAACCCTTGGAGGCTCCGGAATATTTTAAAAAACACCTATAGATTAGATATAGGGTAGGTTATTTTTTCGGTAAACACCTGGAGATTGAAGACCGACATTTGCAGGTTATTTCTGAGAAAGTCACTTTTAAGAAAATTAAATTTAAAATTTTTTCCATTATTTACCTTTGTTCTGACGTCTTCCATTTCCTCACAAAAAAGTTGCGTAGGTTAAAACAAAATTTGTAAATGTAACTTTTTTATATGGTTAATAAAGTCAAAATGTAAATAACATACTATTCAAGTTTAAGTCTATCCTTAATCTCGAGGACTAGAGTACAATAAAGTTCCAAGCACTTTAATTTTTCCCGTAATAAGCTCTCAAAGTTGCACCACTTAAGTGGTGCAGGAGCCTCCAAGGGTTAAGAGTTCTTAAAAGGTCGAAGATTGAAAGTGCTGAAAATTTTGAGATTTTAAGTATGTTTCTCATGATCTAATTAGTATTGTGTCAAATTTTAAAGAAAATCGCTTTTATTCCGACCGACTGACAGCAAGATGATTTTAAGTAGGCTTGAGCCTATAGGCTAAAATCTAGGCGGATATATAGGCTCTGTGGTCACACGGATTAAGATTTGCTTTTTTGTAACTTGACAATTTTATTGAAAGTTAACCAATTTTCTTTGAATTTTGACAATTTTTCTCACTAATTCGACAATTTTCTTCAGAATCTTCTTTATATATTTTAGTCTGTTCAGTTAAAAATTTTTGAGGCTTCGTCGAAATAAGGAATTTCAATTTGTTTCTTGGTAACAGAAATTTTAAAAAATTGATCAGAACACATTTTTAAATTTAAAAAAAGGTTTTGAAATTTTTGAAAAAATTTGAAAAGAGTAAAAACATTGGAAATTTTGAAACTTTTGTCGAATTTGAGGAAAATAAGCTAATTTTAAAAAAAAGTTTCTCAAATTTAAAACAAATTTTTAATTTTGAAAAAACTATTGAAGTCTTTTCAAATTCTTCAATTTTGAAGGAAAATTATCAAATTTTCTATCAAATTTGGAGAAAATATTCAGAATTTTTATCAAATATTGTAAAAAAATGTGTATACAAGGTTGAAAATTTTGAGATTAATTTTAATATTTCTAAGAAATTATTTTTATTGTAAGAATTTTTGAACGAAATGATATAAAGAGTATCCAATCCCCTTTTATCTGCCTTTGGGCAATTTGGGGCTCATTTTTAACAAAATTAAATAAAAACATAAAACTCCATTTTGTTTTTAATTAAGGTAATTTCTTTTGTCGATAAAAATTTCAAAAAAAATTGAAAAAAACAAAAATTTGAATTTTTTTATTCTTTTAAAACATCAACGATTAATTTTCTGCATTTTTATAACATTATAACCGCAGAAATTGAAAGAACCACCACCTTGTTATAGAAGTTTAAATTTTGGGGCAAAATTGTGAATTTCCGAAAACAATCTTCTTTAAAAAAATTTTCTCTTCAAATTTTTTAAATATTTAAGGGTAATTTAATTTAATTTTGTTTTCGTTTATTCTGATTCGATCTTTTCCTCATTTCTCCGAGTTCTTTCATATGATTTAAAATTTTGGCCTCGAAAAAGTAACGTCAAGCCAACCAATTGGTTTCGTGCTGTCAAGTTAAGCCTAGGCAACGATTTTGTTGTACGGACAAGCCAAGCCAGACAAATACCAATTGAAGGCTCTTTAAAAAAATGGGAAATATGAAATTCCGGTTTTATTGAATTAAAATACGAGTTTTAAAGAATAAGTCTTCGGTTGTCATAATTGCTCAGATAATCAATTAAAGCTTTCTGCAGCAACTTGCTAGTATTTCAGACTTTTCAAATGTAATTTTTGAATTAACTGAGAACAATTAACCATAATTTCGAGTTTTTATAAACAATTCATCTGATCGGATCGGATCAGATCGTCTCAAAAAAAACTGTATCGGATTGAGGAAATTTAAAAACCTGATCGGATTGAGGAGTTTCACAAACTTGACCGGATTGACCTGATCAGATTGAGGAGTTTTTAAAAATTGATCGGATTGACCTGATCGGATTGAGGAGTTTTCAAACTGATTCGGAATATGGATCGGATCAAAAAAATCGATCCCCAAATCCGATCAAGTTCAATACAATCCGATCAAGTTCTACCGACCCCTGCACCAAACTTTAGGAAAAGATTTTTTTTTGGAATTTGCAAAAGTCTGAAATATTTCTTGATAAAAATCTTAGACCCTTTTTAGGTTTTGGTCATCGGTGAAAAAGGTGAAATAGATGTTTTCGATGGTTTCCAAAGCTACGGAAAAGTACAATTGGTTCGAACAATCAATTTTCCTCGCTAATATCTGAACCCTCGAATTTTAAAATGACGAATGACTTGTTCAGAAAAACAAGGTGATAAAACACTTTAAATTTATTTTTGTCTCTTCCATTGATCTGTTTTATGAGTTTTTAAAGTATGACAATAATTTGGCGCTCCAAATAACCAACTTGGTCAAACCAAGCTAAAAGTCACACATTTGAAGATCACATCAATGTCCATCTGAAGAGTTTTAAGAAACCAGAGTTGGGGTACGTTTTGTTTCTTGTTTGCTCGCAGGACGATTTCCATTTCTCGTGTTTTGATAACCATTATTTCTCAAAAATTTTAAATATCTATTAAATTATTCAAAAGTGCATTTTTGGCGCTGTCTGAAAATAGAGTGCCAAAATCTGCTTATTATGTAACATAACTTATGTTCCATATTTTTATAAAAAAATATTCTTATGAGATTGAGCCTATTTCTTCATCGAGCGTCATTTATCGACTATCAGCTCTTTGGGAATCCTCCATAGGCCTGGTACTGATACAATTTGCTATGTATTTATAGATAATTTCAAAGTTTTTCGAATTTTTTTATTTTTTTTTGCAGTTTATTTCTTGATTTTCAGTTTTTTGCAGTTTATTTTTTGATTTTCGATGCGAAATAAAAAATAAGAAGTGATTTTATTTTGCTAAAACTCTCNCTGCCGAAAATTTCCGTTGAGCGTAAAAACGAGAAAATTAGTCTGTTAGACTTGAGTACCGTTGAGTATAAACGGTTGAGTGTACCGTTGAGCGTAAAATCGAGAATGGTCCGTAAGCATGATTTGTAAACATGGAATAAACAGGTTTTGTTTTTGATAAATAACAATTTTGGGGTGCACAAACAGCGTGAAAAATGAGTTTATAAACGACGACGCGAATTTTTGATTGACATGGCAGGATTTTGTTTAAACGCGAAAAATTCAATTAACAATTTTAAACATGAATTTAAACGTGTAAATAAAAGATATTTTTGTTCATCGAAATAAGTAAGAACTTCAATTTTTCATAATTTTTTGAAACGAAATTGAATTTTAATTTTTTTCTTTACGGCTTTGCTGTCGTAGGTATCAGTATCATTGTGATACTATCACATTCTTTGCGTTGATGCTTTCAACGCTGAGTTGTAAGCAGGTCAAAAATGCGAGTTTGGCCAAAAATAAGCACTATTACAGCAGATTTAAAAACAAATTTTTGAATAAAAATTCAGATCTGAGCGAGAATACTTGGCTGTTTAAATTGCGCTGATATTTGAATCGGAACAAAATTAAATATGGAAAAGTTCTGTACCACAACTGGCATACGTTTAATCTTGTGCTTTTTTTCTTATTGTGAAATTACTGTTCATACAAGAAATACAAGTAATCTGTTTTTTTAATTTGCTGAATGACTACTACAGGGGAAGGCCCGATATCGCCGGTCAAATATGGCCGAAAAAACTAACATAGTTTCACGATTTCTAGTTAAAATTTCCTCAGTGTCCAAATCGTCAATAAAGCCAATATCGCCCAAATTGCGTTGACCTTTGAGGTTAATATTACAGATAACATTAAGTGCGTTATAATTGACGTCATATTTGGAGGACTCAATGTAGCACATTTTGATATTTAACTTCATTTGAACCTATCGTAAATTTCTTTATAAAATTGAAAAAAGGTCAAATTATGGCGTCATTTCGAACGCTCATGCGTTTTTCATTGTTGAACGGATAAACCAATTTTTGTTCTCATATTTATCGTCGAGAATGCCATTATCGCCTAAAGTGCCCAATACTGCCAAAATTTTTTGGCAAAAAACTCTTAGCGATATTGAGCTTACTCCAGGCATAATTGTGGACCCAAATTGAGACGATAAAATAATTCATATGTCGAAGTGAAATATTTAAAATAATCAGGGGAAAAATTCAACATAATATAATACGTAAATGTAATATATATATTTGTAAAAATAATCAAAGTTGAATATCATCAACTACAGCCTGTATTGTGATAAATATATTGATAATAGGAACGCTATGGAAACATTCAGCGCCAGATCAAGATTCTCGAAAAGAAAACGTAAATCTTTGAAGAGGGCAGGTTTTGGTTTTGGACGCTCTGGGTCATCTACGGCCATTTTAGATTTTTAGGGCACGCTCTTGGAACATCTACGCCAGTTTAGATTTTAGAGCGCTCTTGGAACATCAACGCCATTTAAGATTTTTAGGACGCTCTGGAAATCTACCCACTTTCAAATCTCAGAGACCACTCAAGTTATCATTCTTGATTATGAGATTCATGGATTATGAAGATGTAAAAATATGTTTTCTAGTCTAATTTAATCATGCGGTTTTTTCCGGGGTTAAAAGTCACCTTTTGAGCATTTTTATTTTTTCAACCAATCAGCGATCCGGCATAATTTAGAAAATTGTCCTGATAAAATGTTAATAATCTTTCAAATTTTTTTTTCTAATGGTTATTTCATTTATTTCTTATAATGGAGTTCCTGTAAATGCTAAATACCGTGTTTGCTGTTTACACTCACCAAATCAAAGAATCTATGTAGCACCACCTGTGATCATCTTAGACCTATGGACCATATGCTATGGTTGCTAATACCGTTTCCACAAAATCGATGCTTGCGCATCTTTTAAGCACCATAAATCATTGTTTTGAATAATTCGAGTTTTCGGGCACCTCTATTTCCCGGTGTTACACCAAATAATCGTTAGGTATTATAAATTTGAATGTCAATCTGGAGCAGAATTTTACGCAAGTACACGAAAAAGTTAAGTAAAAATTGCGAAAAAAGATGTATATTTTGCCTATTTCGAAAGAAACTTGCTCGCCAAAACAGCGCCACCAAGTGGTCGCACGAAAAAATATTTTCAGCAAAAATTTTCACCGTCAAAAACTACACAATGTTTGAAGTTTCAGATTCATATGTCTTTTTATCGGGTAGCTGATATTTTTGCTCGGAGGCCTATGTATCGGCAATATGAGCTCTTTATGGTGTCATATTACATTTTGAAAAATTGATTGCGATTGTTTAAAATTATTTGCTTTCAAATCAAGTTAATTCTTTTTTTAATCATGAAAGCTTCTCTCAAAACCAACTAAGTTCAAAAATTCAAATATCGCATTTAACAAAAATAAAAAAAGTATCTTTCCCATGCCTTTTTTTGTTTTCTTCTGTTTCAAATGACTCAACTACAAGGAACAAGAAACCTCGCACATAATTCAGAATTCCATATTATGAACCTTGATCGGAAATTTCTAAACTATCTGATTCCGTTGTAAAAATAGCAAAAACTACAGTTTTGTTTTCAGCCAATCAGCAAGCAGAATTGAAATTTCTAAAAAATATCCAAAAAATTTTTCAGTGAAAAAAATACCACCCATATCTCTCAGTTTTTTTTCCGATAGCTTAAACATGAAAATGTCAATCGCGTCCACCCTAATTGCCAGGTACATCTGGTACTTCTAGATTTGCATTCGATTTTTTAGACACTGAATCTGAAGAAGAAGATGTTTTTTTACTGGAATAATTGATTCTAAAAATAAATTTGTCCAGTATTTACGTAAACCTCTGACCATATTTAAAACAGAAATATCTTTTAAACTATGGTTAACTGAAAGTTAAAAATTGTAAATGTTTTCATCAGCCAACATGAAAACATTTTTGCTTTAAATATTTTGTTCTAGATAGAAATAACCAAAAAATATCATTTAAAGTTATATTTAATTTCAAAGTGTTCCTTAAATTTCAAAGTGGCGTAGATGTCCCAAAAGCGGTCACTAAAATCTAAAATGGCGTAGATCGTTCCAAGAGCGTCCTAAAAATCTAAAATGGCGTAGATGACCCAAGAGCGTCCCTAAAAATCTAAAATGGCGTAGATGACCCAAGAGCGTCCAAAACCAAACCTGCCTCTTCAAAGATTTACGTTTTCTTTTTCGAGAATCTATCGTGGCGTGGACGTTCCATGAGCGTTCTTTATCAATATAAAAATGATGAAAGTGAATGTACCAACATAGAGATTTTAAAGCGATAAACTACATCGATTAAAACAATTATTAATCCTATCGACCAATGGCTTATATAATATTTATTTACTATTATTATAAAGGCTCAACTTTGTTTTCAAGAAATTATTGTTTAAAAAAAATCGTTCAAAAAGGCTCATAATTTCATTGTCACTAAGCGTTTCAATGAAAAAATAGTTTCTTAGAAGTACGAATATTCTGATTTTTTAATAAGCCAATTTCGAGACCTACTATTTCTCATTTATTTTTGACGCGAAAGAGAATATTTTTTTAAACTCTTTATTCTGATTTGAAAGTGATCTAATACATCGAAAGCTTATCAACAGTTCATTTTTTATTAATTAAAAGAAGCCATGCTAAAAGATGAACTAATTTTTTGTAGATTTCTCCTCTCATGGAGATTATAAGAAAAAAATTAAAGATACTGAAAAGTACGAGTTTTATGGTTTTCGCACAAGATGAAGGCATTTTTCGATGATCGAGCAATTGCTGTCCAATGAATCGGTGAAAATTTTTCAATTTTACATCAAGGGCGTAAATAATGCTGATTCCTCTCTTTGAGATTATATAAAAAATAATTATACATACTAAAAATTACAAATTTTATACAAATTTATACAAATTTTATTCAAATACTGGATGAATGTTTTTTGTCTTTGTTTGGGTAATCCCGATTTAATGAATCGACAAACATTAAGTTTACGTAGGAAAAATTCCGATCTTTCGCAAATTATCAACGACCACTCTTTTGTACCTACCTGAAATTAAAAATTTCATGCCTAACTGTGCAGTTGATGTTAATTGACAATCAGAAAGAGATGATGCGCATTTTAAAGTTGAAACATTTGAAAAATACCATTTACAAATTCCCAAAAACTGCAATTGTCAATTTTCACAACACGGGCTAAAGATTCTTAATTGTTTCAATCAACAAAAATCAACGGACGTATAATACTTAATCAAAGGTACCAATTTGATAACCTAAACACTAAATAAATTTAATTTTTGTGAATGTTTGAACTATCCATGGTCCAGGAATCAGTGAATATTTTCTGGCTCCTAAAATCAAGAAAGTATACTTATTTTATGGATTGACTTAGTGAAGTTAACTACTAGATGAATACTTTGTCGATGTTTGGGCTGTTCTGAGAAAACCTTTAAGACCCGCTCCATATCAAAACTCCTAATGAAAATTCGAATTTGGTATAAATCAGCGCTATCTGAATTTTGGAATAATCATGACACTGAATTCTCATCTTAATTCAGTATCCTTAATTCCCCTTTCACACTATGCGGGAGATTTTGGCCGTACATCTTAATTTGAAACGACTGAAAAAATTGTTATTTTGGTCTTGTTTGTTTTTTTTAATTTATAAGGTGATCCTCTTCCTGGATGGCCACGAAATTTCTTAAAAGCCATTAAAAACCGATTTCTTGCTGTTTTTACAAAAATTTTGCAGCACGCGACCTTGATAACGCTTGCGTTAAAATAAGTGCTTAAATACGGGGTCTGACAACTTGATTTTAAGAGATTTGAATTACCTAGCGGTAAAGATGACGCAATTATCTTAAGTGACCGGTAGTGACCGGTAGTATCCTACCTTTTAAAAAGATGCTGCTATCGACAGAACTTTATACCAGAAAGGTAGTTCTTTCAATAGCTATAGCCCCTCGTTTCAGCTGGAAAATTAAACATCAGCTGAGCCATAATATTAACGATAACAATTGTAACTTACATTTGCGTATCTCTTTTCTTTGAGTCGTCTCTCTCTCCGCGCCCGGGAATGGAATGAGACAAAAATACTTTGTCTTTCGTTACCGCTTTAATTGCTCAGATCATCATAACTCATTATGTAATACTCATGCTAGGTTTTTCATAACACCAATAGGCATGATATTAACGTTGGGAAGGTCAAATTTCTTCATGAAGCTATATTAAACTCTTGCTCCATTATTCCACAATCCTGAGAATTTAATTTGACGTCATTTGACCCTATTCTCTTTATTAACTGTATACAGTATGTGCAATTGTTACTTTGGAAATAAAGAAAAGGATTCAAAGGATTTCAATTCAAATCTCGAGTTCCTTCTGGTTTTTTCTCGACTAAAACTTTACGAAACTGTAGTTACCTTGAGCAAATTCTGCAAAAATGGGCCGAACATCGACCATGCGTTTTTTACCGATAAAAATCATTTACGAGATGTAAAATTTTTCGTACTTAAAAAATAAGCAACAATTGTTTGTACGAAAATGTCATGTAGGCCTTTTTCGCTTCACTATGGATCAAAATATGGACTGAAAATTATGTAATGATCGTTACATATTTTCATTCTTGTTTTGGAACAAACAAGAAATAAATCTATTTCCGGTCTATATTTTTTGGTCAAAATAATAAATATTTCTCCGAAAAATAGCACCATAAATAGCATTCATAATATCACCCCAGGTATGGCAGAAATATAGACCGGAAATAAATTATTGATCGTTTTATATCATATACTATAGTATAGTGCTCAAGAAATTAATTAATTTCCAGTCTAAATTTTTTGTGAAATAATAGTATAATTATAATACGGTGTAATATTCGATCATTTTTGTATTATTAATGAATATTTATGCCCTAAATTTTATGGCAAGTAAAAGTTGTGGAAGAATAGTTTATTGATGTTAATCAGAAAATTTACAACATTCAAGGCTCAAAATTTGGGGAAAATACGTTTTTAAAGTTACCTTTAGAAACACTCATAATGGTCACTTTTAATTTTTTTTATAACATGGCTACATTTTAAAGCATTTGCATGCACAAATAAAGAATTTTTCTTTAATAAATTGAACAAAGAAAATATCAATTCTTGGTTAATCGGGCCTAAGGTTAATCGGGACTAAAAAAAACAAGAAAATTTAGAGTCCAAGCGGTTTCAGGTGAGTTAATTAACTCTATGACTGTCTTAGCAGGACAAATATACTTTTTCTCACTGAGCACAAGACAATGTTTCCGTCATTGCTACTCGGTTGTTCATTTTTTAAGGGACATTTTTTTTGTTTAACAAAACAATTGAGAAATTTATATGTTTAAATATTTATTACAGCGATATTATAATGAAATATATTACAAATTGTGAGAAAATTAAAATTTTTGAAGGAATAAAAACCCTTGAATCCAATCTGAAAACGATAAATCACGAAAATCTTTATATTGGTCATCACTATCAGTTGGGATCCCTAAATTGAATATATATTAAATGTAGGATGAAAATAAATGTATTAAATAATAACTGAGTACGAAAATTAATTTCTCAGTTTAGAAATATATTTTTGAAATTTATTAACTATGTTTAGCGTGAGCATCTTTCTGGTTTTTGAAATATTAGTTTCGTAAGTTTCAAGACTTCAAAGATTCGAAACTAGAATTTTCAGAAAATTTTGTGTCGGCAGAAATAAGTTTATTTTTTCTTTTATTTTTTCTAACGTTCAGATTCCTTCTTTTTTCAAAAAAACTTTGAAATTACAAAGGTTCTAACCCCTGAGGTACTTAAGGGGCTGAGTTTCGGTTTTTGATACGTTTCAATCACGCCTCAGACACTATGGTGCACCACAAGGTACTAAGTCTATTTGAGAACACCTAATCGATGTTTCAAAATCTATCTTGTCTTAGGTCCCACATACAACGCGTTTGGTAATTCACACAGAGTACGGGATGAATGAGTTCAATATTACGTTTTTTTTAATCCGGTCTTGTAATTTGTAGAATGTGACTTCCAGAATGACACGACGACTTTACGATTTTTCGACTAGGAACTCTATCTTCTTGAATCAGGATGTTCAGAATAAGGACCGGTTTTCGACAAACGTGGATATAATTAATTTTCGTTGATATGTTTGGCCCGTATTTTAATTCTTTTATTTTAGAATTCCAGAAATTGAACTTGAGTGAACCGAAAATGAAACGTCCGAAAAAGTTGTCTGATTTGAATAAAGGACCATCGAATCGAAGCTGAGAGTTCATTGATCAACAAATATGCTTACAGCTAATCGAAATTAAACCAATCAGCCTCAAATTCAATAATTCGGTTCAACATTTTTGCTCAAAAGTATTGTAATTTCCAAAATTCGATTTGGACAATCTAGAAAATTTTAATTTGATGCATTGTTTTTGTTGGGTCATAATAATCATCATATCATGGCGAAACAGCAGTTTCTCACGAGTTAGAGCGAAGAATATTTAAAATCAAAAATTCTAGATTGTTTTGGAATAAATGATTGCCACCATGAGATTACTTGGATCAATTTCAGTGATAATCAATACTATTGTATCATTAATTTAATTTATAAGGGGCTTAAAAAAACTACACCCACCTCCTTAAATTTCCCAAAATGTTCTTTTATTCATTGAAGAAGTTTAAAACGTCTAATGGAGTTCATCCTCCCTCGAAACAAGTAAGGGTGGTGACTTTGAATAAATTTTATCATGTTATTTTTCTAAATATGTGTTTGTATATCCCCTTATACCACTGATGATTATTAATCCGTAGGCTTGACTGAATAATTTTTTATCCTCTTGATAAGTTTTTGTGCCGGAAGCGAAAAAGGATGGTCGCTTTTTGCCTCCTGCTTTACCAGACAATAACTAATTTAGCGCTGCGTCGTTTTTCATCTTGATTTGAAATTAAAATTCTCAAATTAGTTA
>SCLH01000108.1:175503-188613 GCA_004367855.1 Oikopleura vanhoeffeni
TATTTGACAATTATAAAAGCATTTTTTCTCTTTTGATGATAATTTTCATAGATATTAGAAAATTTGGAATGAATTTTTTAAAATGAAAGGTAAAATTCCTGTTTGGAATTTCCTGAGCTCATTTGATCAATCTGATTTTTAAGTCAAAATTGTTGAACTTTATAAAAAATAGCTAATCATCTGATTTGTTTACCATATTTCCTCAAATAAATCAGTTGATTTAACAGTTGAGTTCTGAAATGTATTCATTTTTTTCTTCACAGTAAGAATTAAATTTAATCATCTGTGGTATGAGGGAACATGAATGTCACAATATTGTAATTCTTTGCTGATTTTATTTAATTATTTATTTCATTTTTTATGAGATACCTTGCATATTTAAACATAACATCACATTATTCATGAACTGTAACTGTCTGAAAATTGGTCATTTTGTCGTGTAATTATTTTTGAAACCAAATAAATCCCATTATTTGATTCCCATAAACGGAAATAATTTCCAAATTTGGAAGATAGGAAATTGGTTAAGACAGCGCAAAGTAATAGGCTTTTTGAACCCGTTTAAAGACCCTTAACATAATTCATAGTCATCGACCAAACTTTGAATGGATATTTTTGCCAAAAACCTTAGAAACCAAATATGAAAACATGGTAGAATTTGTATTGTTTTCACTGAAAATTTTGTTGCTGACATTTCGCAATGTTCAACTGATTTCTTGACAATTTTCACTGATCATTGAATTTAATGGCTATGAGCGCATTAAGAGTCAGCAGTCATTTTTGCCGAAATTCGCCAAAAAATTGAAGATAAAAATTCGCAAACTATGGAAAAATTTTTCACAGAATTTGTAGAATTTCCAAATAGGTAACAACGGCCGGAATTTCACTGAATACTTCTTGAAAACCGATACTACTTGTGCCCAACATAAAACTTATTCACAACTGGAGAACGACAGTCAAGCTTGGAGAAAAAAATTCAAATTTTACGTCATATTTGATCGAGAGTCCGACTTAATTTTTTTTGTGATTTTTTCAAGTTCGGCAAGAAATTTAAATTCGATGTTGACAAAACATTATTGACGAGCTATCTCTCTAAGGATTTCAATTTTTATCATTTTAAGGGGGTAGCAGCGATGTGGCAGACTGGCGTCAATTAAAACTTACGAAATAATTAGTTTGTTTATTTTTTTTGTGCTTATTATCGTTAAGCCTGAACCACAAATAAATGTGTTAGCTCATGAAAATCATTTTTATCTATTTAAAGGAACGATTTTGAGTTCAAACTTTTATTTTATAATTTCGTTAAAATTTTTTCGAAAAAAATTCAAAAGATTATGAAAAATTTTAAGGATTTTTCGTCCAAAATTTTTTTCTGATTAATTTTATAAAATCTTGTGAATAAAAACGAAAAAAAATAGCCACTTTTTACTTTTTTTCATGCATGTTTACATTATTTTTTCTGGACTGCTGTTTTGAAATAATCATGATGGTTTTTTTTGTCATTTTGTTGTCGACTCTTTAGAAATATTATGAAAAATTTTCCGCAAATCAAGTCCAAAAATTCTTTAATTAGTAGTTTTTTGAACATCTCTGTTAAAAAATCAGCCGAATCACTTGTGAAATTTTCTGGTATCTATTTGGTTTCCGTATTTCCAAACCGATGCAAGGGTCAAGTGAATATCGTTTTCTGAACTTTCTTGATGAAAATTTACACACTTGCTTAAGGAAACCGGTTTGTTGCCATTTGGCACGCATTTATAAAAATTTGATTATTTTTAAAAAAATCTGTATAAAATTGCGGGTGTATAGGCTTTACTTTTAATTTTGAAAGTCAGGACATTTTTCAATATTTATCGCCAATTTGAAGATTCCAATTTTTTTTTCCCTAAAAAAGCTGTTTTATCCATTTTTTCATGGAAAAAAACTTCCATATTGAGGAAATATTCTTCATGTTGGATAATTATTCCCCACTAATTAGTTGCATAACACCGACAATTGTCTGAAAGTTTATAAATATTGCTTTGCAAAAAAAATTCTCACATCGGGTTAAGTTGGAAATGGAGTCATAATGAAAAGTTTTTGATGTTTTTACAGATACTTAAGTATGTAAAAAGTTTAAAAATATAAACGTTTTCAAGTATGGACACTTTCCTTTTAGATTAAAAATAATATAAAAATTTTTCACATTTTTTTCTTTCAAAAATCGCTCCGAAAAAATGTACCAATCTGCCACATCGCTGCTACCCCCTTACACTTGATGCTAGGACGGTTTTCAAATTCTGTACTGAATAGTTTCAAATTGCAGTGAATTCAAACAAATTCCACAATTTTTCGTAGTGTGGCGGGTCATGGTGATAAACTATTCCAGCATGTTACTGATCATTGATAACCCTATTTGAGTTTTGTTTTCAATTGTTATTGATTAATATTTTACAATTACTCTCCAAAGTACAAACCTTTTTCGGGATGTGTACATTTTTCATCATTTATACACGTTTTTGCACAAGATCTACAGACCGATTTTTTTGGATTGATTCCACATTCATGATAAATGCGACTTCTACCAGCAAAATTATGTTTGGCTTGTTGTACACATTGATTGCGGGTCATGCAGCCCATCATCATTTGCCTGATTTCTTTTCGCTTGAATGGTTCAGAAGTTGTCAAACGCCGAGGTGCAGCCTCTCGAAGTTCGATTCCACACAATTCGTTGCATTGTTTCCAAAAGCCTTTTTCGGCACACATGGCAATTGTTGCGTTTGACGTTCCTCCTAAATTTTAATATTTGCAGCTGAGAAATTGGTTATATTGGTATATAATATTTTACTCTCAAATAATACATGTACTTTTTACAATCGATTTGATTTGGTAAATTTCTGAGAGCCCGTTTTGCAAATTACTGCTAAATTGTCTCCACTTTTGATTAAAAATATTTTAAGATTCGTGCCTATCACAATAAATTATATTTAGCGTGTTCCCTATTAGATTTTTAACTAAAAAATAGGGTTTTTCGTGTCAAAAACCTCCCACCAAGTTTCACTAGAGCTAATTTTGAGGCGTCCTAGAAGTTTCAAAACAATCCCGCCAGTATTTTTAGGTTGATTTTAATGATAGACACGCTAATTTTAGTGGTCTAGGGGGTTGTGGGTATTCAATGTGGGAATGGAGGGAAATTTCCAACTTTTTCCGAAAGACTCAGCAGTCGATAACATGTAGATATGAATAAATAAGGGAAGTAACCAAAACCAAAGTAAAATTTTATATATTCGGGTCATGAATGAGTCATTTGCATAAGACTGAAAACCGCGGTTAAAATGGCTCCACACTCAAAAAAATGACTCAAACTAGGAAAATACGGCATAGTCAATACTCCTTCAAATTAGATTAATCAAATATTTCTAAAAAAATATGTTGTTTCTGAATTGCCCCATGGTCTCAGTTTTGATTTTTTTGTTGTTTTTGAGGTCATAATAAACGTTTTTGACAAATCACCTATTTATGCATCAAAATTTGACTGGATAACTTGAAATATGTTCTCACCAAATCCGAAAGCTAATAATATTTTTTACCCTGTGATTTTATCTTAATTATTTTCCAAGCGAATCTAATACGAACGCCAGAAAGACTATCCGGATTGTGAAAAATGATACGCCATGTAAAGAATGGGACCTCCTCTCTCATCGACTCTAAGCCAATCACATCATTTATAAATGAATCTAGAAAATATTTTTTTTTCTTTAACTTGAGCATTCTTTACTGAAAGTCGCAAAAGAACTAGTTATTTGAAAACTCTGGTGATTTGTAACGACCCATATATTTATTTGTTAATCAATTAAATGAATTGTCTTATTTTGATGCATGTAAATCAATTTGTTTGACCTAGATTTTATGTCTTTGTGTACAAAACTAAATAAAGTGATGTAAAGTTCACATTGTAAACATTTCAAATTTTATTACTGGAAATCGAAATATAAAGGCTTCAAAAACATTAAAATCTACCTGAACCAGTACAAACAAAGCATTTTCCACCGCGATTTTGTTGTTCCATGATTCTTAAAAGTAGTGGAGAGGTTGTAGTCTCTATTCTAGGTACAAGTTTTGTGATTTTTGTTGTTGTTGGTTTATATGTTATCTTTTTTGTTGTTAAAATTAGTTTTTCTGTTGATAATTTTGGCCTAGTTGTCAAATTAGTTGTCGTTAAAGTTTTTTTCTTTGTTGTTTGAATTGTTTTCGGTGATGTTGACTTTGGAATTTTTTTCGTAGTTTGTGGAGGTTTTGTGGTTGTTTTTGGAGAAGTTTCTTTTGTTGTCATTTCAGAAGTTAGTTTTCTCGTTGTTGTTCTAAGATAAGATATTTTTGTTGTTGTTGTTTTTGGAAGAGGTTGTTTTGTTGTTGTTTCTGAGCTATACTCATATGCTAAATGATCTTCATCATCATCATTGTTGTAATAATCGTAGTCCTGTCCATAAAATTCATAATCAGTGCCATATCCATCTGGGTAGTAGTCAATTGCAGGTTTGGGATGTCGTTTCTTATTGGAATGCGAAACTAAGTGAGGGTTTCACGAGATTTTAGAACAAAAGATGTTCATCAAAAATGCAATATTTTGAAAACAAAACAATTCCTGAGAAATTTACACTAAAAAATAAAGTAAAACTTTAAAAGTATCTTTTTTGGTTATTTCCTACTTGCTATGAATGACGAAATTGCTTGTAAATTTTGTCCAGTTCTCCAGCTGAACTGGAAAAGTAGAAAATTGGTTAAGGGGTGGTCAGGGTCGAGCCTTTCGAGAACTGTGGAAGACAATGATAAGATTAAATATTATGTTTTAAGTATCATTCAGTAATTTAAAAAACATTGGTGTCAAAACTAAAAATCCTTATCTACACTAGTTTGTCCGCTTAAATTCGTCACTTCAAATTTACACTTTATTGTGTGCTGATTATGCATTCATGGGTGTATATTTAGAGGTAACAATATTATGTATAGTAAATATTGGTTGACTGAACTCTTTTTCTCATTGAAAAATTGTTTAAATCTTTTTTTTCTGAGAAATGTTTAATTAATTTGTTGGTTTTGAGATATATTAAGGGTAGTGTCGTTTCTTTTTAGCTTAAATAAAATTGAGCATTTATTGATACATTAATATCGGTTTATGACTAAGTTGACCCAAGGAATCTCATGGTTTCGGCAATTATTTTTTTCAAAACAATCATAGAACAAAATCTAGAATTTTTCAAAATTCGAATATTTTTTGCTTTAACCGCATAAAACCGGTATTCCCACCATGATATGAACATTTTTATTGGGTGAATATGACCCCACCGGGAAAACGATGCATGACAGGTAAAATTATCGGAAATGTCTTAATCGAATTCTAGAAATTTCAATTATTTTTTTAAGCCAAAATGTTAAACCTATATTATAGAATTTGACAGCTGCATTGGTAGAAAATTTGCATTAGCTGTAAGCCAACTTTTTGTATCAGTGGAATCTCAGCTTCAATTTGGTGGTACTTTTTTGTTTTGATTCAGACGAACTTTTTTTTTTCAAACTTTCATTTCCGGTTCACTTTCATTCAATTTTCTAGAATTCTAGACATTTTTATTTCAAAAAATTCCTTCTCATTCACTTTACCGGCATTATGTTTTCTACCTTAGTCAAAAAAATGGCTTCATTCTAAACATTCGTTCTAAAAGAAGATAGAGTTGAAGTTTCGAAAAACTGGCAAAATCGGCGTTTAAGTGAGAATTCTAGAAGAAAAAAAAAATTCAAAAATCGAAAAATTCCTTCTCATCCTTTTTTGTTCTCATTTATTTGCTACTTTTTGTTAAATTTTGAGACGCTTTATATGTGGGTTCTAAAAGAAGATTAGATTTTAAAAAAACCGTTAGTGCTCTAGAATAGACTTCACCACCTCGTCGGTGTCCCTATGTGATGTACAAGTTGGAATTGAGATGTGTTAATCGTTAGACGAAGGCTAAGATCTAACAAACGAGTATCCTTCAGATTTTTTACAACTGCCCTAGAACTGTTCTGAGGCGTGATTTGGAAAGGTACCAAAAAAGCGACAACCCTACCCCTTAAATTGCATTTCTTTTTAGTAAACTAAATATTGATAGTTTGATTTATTACAATCATTTTCGAATCTATAATTTTCCAGAGTGAGGAGAATTTTTTTTAAGCGAATTCGCACAAAAGTAATTAAGCAATAGTGAGCCTCGAATTGCCTAATTATCTTTTTGAAAAAATTGAATAGTGAGCTTTTAATAAGGCAATTCGAGGCTCTCTATTGCTTAATTACTTTTGTGCGAATTCGCTAAAAAAATTCTCCTCACTCTGAAAAATTATAGATTTGAAAATGATTGTAATAAATCGAAAGCTTATCAATATTTAGTTTTACTAAAAAAGAAATGCAAATTGCTTAATTTTTGATTCGGAAGAAATTTATTTCTTACCCTGACCATCTCCTTAATTTGAAGAATTAATAAGAAATACTTAATACCAAGAAGGTTGGCAAGACCTTCTCTCTGTCCAAAACTTCTCTTTTGACTGAAACGTAAATTAATGATTTGAGCCAAGACTTACTCATTGGTAACGTTCTAATAAACCTGGTAAAAATAGGTACAGTTATCACAAAATGGCCTATTACTCCGTTAATTTTGCTCCAAATTGAATAAAATAAAACTTGTTTGACAAAATGAGTGTGTGAAAGAATTTCCGGAGCCACAGAAAAAATGAGTTCGTTTTTAAGCTGCACAAAAAGGTTTTCTGCCGACAACTCACTCGAGAGTCAGTTTGGTTGGAAAAAAATATAAAGATTTGCATGTTTTTTATGAATTATAATAAAAAACCAGGCCCTATATCATATATATGCAGTATTTTTAAGGCTAGTGCTGATACATAATCCTTTCTATCGCCAAATAATCATCTGAAATATCATCCTGTACAGGTGATCATAAGACATTTCGTGCGTGAAAAGTTCTGTGAAATATACATAACCTTAGAAAATATACATTTTTCGGGCTCATCTTTTTTTCAAAAAGAAATATGCACTTCAAGGAAATGCATTTGAAGAGACCACGAGCTATAATGTGTATTGTATAAAAAGTGATCGATGAGAACCCTTTGCTGATTTCAGAACAGTATTTAAATCTTGTTCATAGTCATATGCATAATCATGTTGTTGATAATCTTGTCGTTCATCTGGTGTGTCGTCATAATCGTAATATTGATTGTAGTCCGTTGTCAAATTATACAACGATTTCCAAGCTTCATACATTGACAATAAATCATATTCTGAATACCCATCAATAACAGGCAAATCTAAAGAATCCGATTTTGCACAATTAAAAAAAGTGAAATAAATTAGATAAAAAATCATTTCCGATTTTCTGAATTGCTCCTCTAAAAGTTTTGTTCTTATAACCACCAGCAATTTTAACGGCTGTCAACTTAAAAACCAGATTTTCTACGATTACTGAAAACTTGAATAATTAAACATAATCAGTTTGACACCTTAATTTTAATTAATTGGCCTTTTTAAACTGAAATATAAACATTTTTTATGTTCAACAAACGCTCTTATGAAATAAGCTCAAAAAGAAGGATTTGCAGTTGAAGGATTTGCAGTTGAAGGATTTGCAGTTAAACGATCATGTGTTTTGTGAGGCCAAATACCTTGAAGACTACACATTGTAGATCCCTATACAGGGGGGGTGCAATATTGCCGGCCCAATATCGCCGAATTTTCCAAAATTTTTGCGATATAGGTTTCCAGTACAAAGGGGAGGGGGACAATTCCGCCGAAATTTTTTGGCAGAAAACTTTCGGCGATATTGCCCCCCCCCTGTATTTAAATATAATGTGATATTTGAACAAAAATCTCACATCCTGAATTATAATTCAAGCTAACTGATTCCTTGACCAATCAGGAACGGGCTTCAAAATAGAGTAATATTTGTCTTCAAAAGCCTAGTCCTCCGTAATTTTTTAAGCTAAAAAAAATATTTTCAGATTTTATAAACCAAGAAATACGTGCGCGTGTCTGTCACTGTCGTTCTCAAAAATTTCAAAATAATTCGTCTCAGAATAGCTCAAAAACTTTTTTCCTAAGCATATTTTCAAGGTCCCACGCAAAAACCGAGTCTTCCCTGTATTTTGTTGTTAATTATTTAAAACCTTTATCACCTTTTGATCAATCTAAGAGATGTGGGTTGAGGGAGCCAATCCTAACACTCCTAAGACCCCTTCTAGCCCTCAGTAGGCCGGGCTTTCTCTTTTTTTCAGCCCACATCTCGTCAAGATTAATCAAAAGGTGTACAGGGATATCTCCCTTTCACACTTAATGTTATCAGGAATTGCGGGTTGGGGAGTGTGAGTAGGGCCATCCTAAGAGGGCCACTACTAACACCGGATCCGCTGAAGAAAAAATAATCGTATTGGATCGGATCGAGGAGGGGTGAAATAAAAACTAGATTGGATCGGATCGAATCGAAGGGCGGTGAAATTTTAACTGGATTGGATCGGATCGTATCGAAAGGGGTAAGATTTTAACTGTATTGGATCGGATCGTATCCTAAACCCGCAAATTCCTAGATCATCATTATTGTGTTAGAGAGTTATATGTTTTGATTGAATAGTGGATGAGTTCGCAGGGAGGTGTTTTTTCGTATAGAAAAACGATAATTTAAATTTCTGAAAATCCATAAATTTTGATTGAAATGCTAAAAACCAAGACGATACTTCTTCCAAGCGACAAAATAGTACTTTTTGACGGATCAAAGAGATAAAAATCCCAACCCCCCCCCCCGTTTTTTTCAAATCATCCATATTTTCAGAAAATAACCAAAAAAATTTAATTGTAAATATTTTTTGTTTGAGCCTGAATTCATGAAAAATCAGTTTGAAGACTCTCCTCAGTCGCCCGAAAATAATTCACCCAATAGATATTAAATTTGATATAAATTCCTTATTTTATATAATTTTTCTTTTTCCATTTATACAACCATATGATATGGTCCATATCCATTTATGACACTTTGGTTAGAATGTAAAGCCACAATGTTAAAATTACACGTTTTAAAGGAGTAGTGGATACGCATTCTAACCAAAGTGTGATAAAGGGATAAACAATACACAAACAGAACTGTTACAATAAAAAACGAATTAAGTACAGTGTATCAGTTAAAAAAAAGGATTCATCACTAAGTGATGATCACTTAGGTTTTTGGGCGATCGGAAAATATAAATAAATGAGAAAATGTCGATAGGTGAAAAAAATGCGGCAGCATATTATTGACAACATAATCAGCCCGCCTAGTAAAACATTTCCTGAATCTTTTCGTTAATTTCTAGCGCAGTAAAAATGTATATTTTATATAAGCATTATGTATTATAATTCCGTTATAATTCACCTTTGGATATTTCACGATCTCTAACTTTTTCGTTTTACATTGCATTTATTCAAATATGTCTTGTTTAAACACTATCTCACAGAGTCTTACTAAACAAAATAAATTAATAAAGAATAAATTACCCAATTTTATCCAAATGGCTTTTTCAAAAAAATATGGTCAATAATAAACATTAAATAAAGTACTGAAGAAACTGAAGACCAGACTAATTAACAATTCTGTGAACGATCAGTAGATTGGTACATTTTTCTCAGAGCGATATATCCTGTATGGAATTAATATGTTAAATTTCGGGACAGGTCAAATATTTCTTGGGTGTGTATTGTTTATTGTGCTATTCAGTGTAGAGTGGCTCCCCACGTGATCATCTCTTTTGCCATCTCTCGCGCCACCTCACTCGCCACTCTACACTGAATAGCACAATAAACTATACACACCCAAGAAAGATTTAACCTGTCCCGAAATTTAACAAATTACTTCCGTACAGGATATGAAAGAAAAATATGTGTAAAATATTTTTTTTCTATCTGCAATAAAAGTGTTTATTCTTGCGAACGTTTATATTTACAATTTCTTAACATAACTTATTATCTGTGAAAATATAAAAAATAGAGTTTTCTTTGAAAACCATATTAATAAACTTCAGACATTGTCGGGTGTATTGGGCTGAACATCCGGTTTTAACTCTGCACATTAATGTCAAAGTTTTCTCTTTGCAAAATGGTCAAAAGTAGAGAAAAGCAACTTTTTGAGATAAAATGGACCTTCAATTGGGTTTTGATATTAAAAATTGCCTGACTGTCACAAGAAATGCCGTCTAGTACACCCGAGATCCGATTGGGAATTTTTTGCAAGAATAAAATTTTCAAAGATTGACTGCGAAATGTTGTAAACTTCATCAATAGTTCAGAAATGATAATCGCGCAACCATCCCATTAATTGAAATACGGAGATTTAATGAATATCAGAAAATTAAATAAGTGATTCTGCCTGATTTTTTATTGAGAATTCGAAAAACCACTAATAAAAAAATTTTGAACATGATTTGCGTAAAATTTTCAGAAAAGTCGACAAAATGAAAAATAAAGATTTTGTGATTTTTCGAACGGCGGTCAGAAAATATGTTCGCATCGACAGTCCCTACCTCCTTAAGGGAGTGGATGTCGCAAAATTGAGCCTCTTCCAAGGTCATTTCCCGTCAAATGAGCAAAGGTGATATTCCAAAAACATTTGTAACTAACAGAACCAACCTTTGCGGTAATTTGAATTTAACAGTAATCTTGATACAATCCCACCTACGCCGAACACCTACGCTTTTAAAATGCCTCCTAAAAAAGACACACGCAGTTGGATGCCTACTCTTCAATTTTCATCAGTTTTTTATATTATTTTTGTGTCAGGCTCCGGAGAAGCCTCCGAAATATGCAAAACGCTTTTGTTTTAAATTTTGCTTTCAGCGGCCAAAACACAAAAAAACGAAAACAAAAATTATGATTTATTAATGATTTAAATTGAAAGTGCGCTCATTTTGTTTTCTTTTGACGCTACCGCTTAAAAATTGCCACCAAAATCCTTAAAAGTGTTTGTATTTACGCAAAAATAATTTTGAAGCATTTTTTCTGGGTCTAAATTTTTGTCAAAAATTTAGGCTCAAAATGAAAAGTTGCCATGGCCCCCAAGAGACGCCGAAGCAAATTTCGAAAACTCCTCTAGTTTATTGTTAAACAAAGCTTGAGCTTTCAGATGCAACATAAGCCAAACGTTTATCTTCTAAACTGGTGGAGGGAAATAGCTTTTGCGGTGAGCCTCCACACTGACCATTTCGACCAATTTGGCTAAAAATGAAAAGTTGACAGGCTCTCAAGAGACGCCGAAGCAAAATTTCGAAAAAAACTCTCTAGTTTTTATTGTTAAACAAACTTGTGTTTCAGATGCAGTATAAGTCGAAACTATATTCTCAAACTGGTGGAGGAGATAGCTTTTGCCTGAGCCTCCCAAACTGACCATTTCAAAAATTAAATTTTTTGTTTTTTCGCGTTTTTGTCCGCTGAAAGCAAAATTTTAAAACAAAAGACGCTTTTGCATTATTCAGTAAGGCTTCTCCGGAGCCTGACACAAAAAAATAATAACAAAATGATAAAAATTGAAGGCAGTAGGCATCCAACTGCGTGTTTTTTAGGAGGCCTTTTGATAAAGCGTAGTGTCGGCGTAGGTGGGATTGTATCAGATTACTGTTTAAAATTGGTAAAATTACAGGCGAAGGTTGGTTCTGTTAGTTACAAATGTTTTTTGCATATATCACCTTTTGCTGTTGGCGGGAAATGACCTTGGAAAGAGGCCCAAATCAGCGACACCCACTCCTGTAAAGCGCATTTTTGAGTTTGTAAAGTCTGTCGCATTAAGGAGTCATAGCGTATTGAGCCATAGGGCTTGACTCATAGTAGGCCTCATACCCGGTAGCCACTATCTGCCAGCTAATAGCTTCAGCAATAATTCCATAAACTTATAGGGTAAAATCCTTCTCAAAAAAACAGAATTCCGACAATGAAAAAAAAATTTTGGGCCACCTGGTGGTCAGAAATTGAGCACGAAAAAAACACCTTTTTAGCTTTGTTAAGCACTGTTACGGTATAATATATTTTTTCTTATTTTTTAGTTGAAAGCGATCGCGTTAAAAAAAAACGTTAAGCTAACTTAGTTAAAAAAAAATTTTGAAAATTATTTCAAAACAAAATTGTTTCGTTGAATTTGAAAAAAAATTAAGGTCATTTTGATGCAAAAAATGGCGTAGGCGACAAAGTCCTTAATATGCAAATTGGGATCGGACAAAGCTAGCTTTCCCGTTAATTTTTTTGTCATTTTGGCATCCACAATTGAAAGGGCTATCTGATAGCAAATTAAAATCCTGTTTGAAGCTCCTATGATGCTCCTACCCAAATTGCCACAATTAAAGTTTAAAAAAGTCATTTTGCCCCAGAACTCACCCAAAATTTTATTTTTTTTCAAAAAATTCTCTTTCAAATTCTGCCCAAGCCATTTACTTTACTTTCTAAGTGAATTATTATAATTAAATCACGATTTTCTCCGGGTATACCCTATGAGTCATCAGGGGATTGGGCGCTTTAATTAAAGGGTCCCAGAGCATTTTTTCTTTGTGACTTTTTCATAGTTTTTTCAAGTTTTGTAATGAGACGAAACTTTGCTATCTGATTTTTACTAGTAAATTTATTTGCGGTGATTGCTTCATTTTTTCCAGATTCGAAATATTCTTTTGATAGAAGCTGAATTAAATCTAAAAAAATCGATAACTCTCGAAATGACTTGTCGTGTAAAGTTTATCTTATATTTCTCACAAATATACGTCGTCAAAAAAGCCTGGCTTTTCTGTTTTTATTTTTTTAAAATAAATCATATATTTACTTTTTTTAACCCAACGTTAAAACATTACTTTTTGCGTATTTTATTTCGAATTTAATTATAAAAAAATAAACCGCTGGTTTCACCCCATTTAAAAAAAGCCTGACACACCCACTGATATAAATTTTTTTAAACAAAAAAATTTGGGTGCCACAAATTTACTTGCCTACACAAACCAAAAAACCGTTTGATGATATTTGGCATTGAATTAGAGAAAAATGACCACTCCTCCCCAATGGGAAACCATAGGCGATATCGAGAAACGTTTTTCCGCATT
>SCLH01000109.1:0-23954 GCA_004367855.1 Oikopleura vanhoeffeni
GTCATCTACGTCCAATAGCGCCAGGTTTTTACTTTTATCAATTTCCAAAAAAAATTAAATTTTTATTTTGCTCTAAAAATAGTCTGAGGTCCTTTAAATCTGAATTTGGTGTGCTACATCTATTCAATTTTTGCATTTCTAGTGTTACTAATGACCTTATTTCTGCAATTTAAAATGGTGTAATTTCTAATTTTTGGGCATAAGAAAGCCAATGACTAAAAACGGTTTCAGTTTTGTGTAAAATTTGAGTTTTATCGGGAATGCCGCCTATTGGGTTTGAAATTTCTAATTCCAAAATATTTTTAATATTTTCTGGTATAATTTGGTTATTTTTAGTGAAAATACAAATAAGTACAAATAAAATATTAGTTTATTTTATTTCACACGTTTTTTTTAAATGAAGAAAATTGGCATTCAGAATTTGTTTGTGACATAATTTCTTAATGAAATTGAGTCGTGAAAATTTTGTGTTAAAAATTGTGCGATCAGAATTTTGTGTTTAAATTTTAATTTCAAAATACTGTTGGATGAAATATTTCGAGTCGGAATTATTTTTGCTTAAAATTTTGCGCTGATATTTTTCATTTGAAATGAATTCGAAAATTGAGATTATAAATTGTAATAGAAATTTATATAATATTGAAATAATAAAACTAAGTGAATATCTTACTGCTTCCTTCTGTCGACAAATTTAATTGTCTGTTTTTCACATTAAGACATTTAAATAATCGCACTCTAGGGGTCCGAGGTCATGAAAATTTTCATGCTGCAAAATTTAAGTTCAAACTCGATTTTGATTGGTTGAAATTTAAACCATTCAGAATCGAGAATTCCAGTATTTTTCTTTAACCATATTTTGTATCATTAATTGAAATACAGTGGTTGACCACTTAAAGCCCCTCTACAAATTTTGCCAAAAAGTGGGGTTTTTACTGGACAGCGGGTTTTGGTATTTTTCGACCACCAGTTAGGAGTTTTTTATTGTGAAATTTCGATCTTTTAGAGATTTTAGTCAAATTTTGAAATAATTACAGCAGGGTTCGGCGTATAGGTGAAACTTTTTTGCTTGAAAAAGCTTCACCTATACGCGTTGGATTTTCACCTATACGCCGGACGTCGGGGAAGATTACGCTTCTGATGGTCCAATTAAAACAAGAATCTAGGAATTTATAATTTAGTTAATAAGGGTAGTCAGAGTAAAAAATTGTAGGGTGATTTTTGGTCAAGTTTTCATCAACAAATGCAAAACGTAAATGTTTGGAAACCTCAGAAAACTACTTTTTTTGGATAATTGATTCACGCAGTGAATTCGAATTTAGGTTCTAGGAATATATTTATTTAATTTTTTCCAACAAAATATATTGAATAAAGATGTTTATAAAGCTACTAGGGCCTTATGTGCCCCCCTGTATGATTTCGCTATCATGCGAGAATTTTAATATTTCTGGAAAAATAGTTTACTAGGAATGGGAAATTAAATTGGTGTCATTAATTACAGCCACTACAAAGAAATGGTGTAGACTGTAAGTTGTCGCTTCACTTGATTATAGCACAAAACATATTTCCAAGAAATTTCTCAACTTGATTTTCAAACAAAAAGTAAAATAGTTTATCGTGAAGAAGGTGTAGCCTGACCGGCGGTGAAAAATGGCCTTTGAAATAATTGATAGCATTTATTTGAACAAAAATTTGTGCAAATGTTTAAGACAAATCAACTGTACTAGATTATTAAAATTTAAAGTTAAAACAATTAATTAATTAAATGGTTTTTCATTTATAAAAATTCTCAAATATGTCTATATTTTGCATTTTCGAAAACGCCTATCTTTTGCCTGAGAAGTTTTGAAAAAAAAACCCTATCTTAGGAAGAAAAAGTTTTTATTTTCAGATGCGTGGGCGATTGCCGAGGCTTACGTAGGTTTTTGCGTAGGTTTCACCTATACGCCTTCACCTAAACGCCGGACCCTGCTGTAGAAAAGTTTTTGAGGTTTTTTCATTTTCCGACCATCGGTTAAGAATTGTTTCCGAAACTTTGGTTTTTCTCAAAAGTTAACTAAAACCTGAAAGCCCCTCGCCCGAAAAACTATCTACTAGTAACCGGTAAATAAAACTATTTGAATTGTGGCATGTGAAAATTTGATTTAAAAGTTTGGGGTATCCGGTGAACGAATGCAGTTATTGTCGGCAATAAGCAACGCACGAGCTATTTTTCAGAAGTGTTGCCCGTTGTCTATACTGTATAAAATTATTTTAAGATTATTTTGCGCTTATGCTGGTACCAATCCAAAAACCTGAATAAAAATCTGAGGTCAACCTATAAGCGAATACCAAAATTTCAAAAATCGTACTGAATTTATCACATTCTCCCCTCCACATTACTTATTTTCCAGAGAATTTTAGCTTAATTGGAGAAAATATATGGGGCGAGCTTTAAGTGGTCACAGGTCAGCCGAAAAATCAGATATGCTCAAAAAGGGAGTTGTAAGTGGTCAGGGGTGGCTTTAACTGGGGAGGGCTTTAAGGGGGTGCCATGAGTCCTGCAGATTGGTACATTTTTTCAGAGCCATATATGAAAAAAAAATTATATTTTTAATTTCTTAACATAACTAATTATCTGTGAAAATATTAAAACCCACTTTTCACTGTACATCCATTTCCAACTTTAACCAGACTATAGAATTTTCTTTGAAGACGATATTAATAAACTTCAGACATTGTCGGGTGTAATGCGACGAAAAATCCGGAAAATTTTCATGATAGTTTGAATTTTTTTGAAATTTTTACGATTTCAAAAATTTAAACTCGAACTCAAATCTTTCCTAAAATGAATAAAAATAATTTTATCAAGCTGAAACATATTAATATCGGTTCAGCTAACTATAATAAGCATAAAACAATATACTGACTTATTATTTTNGTAAGTAATAATGACTCCAGTCTGCTGGGTTTATGGCACCCCCTTAAGTGGTCAACTACTGTACAGGGTGTAAGATTTTTCCCTTCTTTTTTCCAAATTGGATAGCGATGAGAACGCTAATGAAAACGATTAATTTTGGCAAAAACCTACGTCTTTCTCAGATTCAACCAATCAAAACGGCGGAAATCAAGTCTATCCAATTTGGAAAAAAGAAGGCTAAAACCTTACACCCTGTATGTATATCTCTTCATCACACTTTTGTGAATATCCCGGCCCTACTACCTAAAAACACACTATGTTTGCTAATCAGGGCCGGGATATGTACAAAAGTGTGATAAAGGGATATATAACCAAAAGATAGTTCTAGCCAAGATTGCGGGGACCTCCTCCTACATACCTTTACACGTGATTCCTACATTCCTATACACGTGAAGTAACTTATTAACTTTTGTCGTTTTTTGCATTTAAAATTTGTCAGAAATGCTTAAGTCTGACATTTCTGAAGGATTCAACTTTGAACGAAAAATGAAAATTTTGTTCTTTCAAACATTAATTGAGTGGTTTCTGGACCGCGGGGACATGTCCATTGTCATTTTTTTTNTTTTTTTTGCTTAATTAACTATGGGTCAAAATTTCAGAGAATTTAATTTCGCGAGGGGGACTCCCTTAAGGCACAACGGGGCCAAAATTTTGGCATGGCCTAATGAAATTTGATTTTCGTCTGCAGTTTCTCTGGTGTTCTTGACATTTTACAAGCTATTCAGAGGTGAATAAACTTAAGGTTGGCTTGACCTCGGAAAGTCTAAATTAGAAATTATGCACTCATCAACCTAAAAGGATTAGACATGCCTATCAATTTTATTAATCGTTACACTTCGAAAGTTTACGGCAAGTAGACAGATTGCGAAATTGAATACTGAAACTATAAAATTATCTACTTCATCTTGATTAGTAGGCCCAGGAGAAAAAATTCAAACCTATTTTAAGGCCAAAAGTTTGTTAAGTCCATCTTTATTAAAAAATCATTGAAATTGAGAATGGAGCAAGAGGCATCAATGAAATTTTTCCCAAACGTTCAAGAATTTCTGTTCTGTTTTCGGAAAAAACCAGAGGTTTAAATTTCATTAGCATCATTTTTTGATTCATAATCGAATAAGGCAATAATAACTTTATCGATCACACGTGCTCCTGGAACATATTAGCTAGTTTTTAAGCCAAAATTTTTACATAATTCGGCATTTGAAAACGGCTGATCCGATTAATTCCTTAGAANGCTCAAACTGAGCACAACTATTCGGGCCCATTTTTATTATTTTATTATTAACTAAATGTTTCTGCTCAGTTTCAGCTATATAAGAACCAAATCGGATGAGTCGTTTTCAAAAGCCGAATTCTATGAGAAATTTCGGCTAAAAAACTAGCTACAGGGGGAGGCCCAATATCGCTGAAAGTTTTTTGGCAAAAATTTTTGGCGATATTGGCACATTCGGCGATATGGGAACAGAAATAATTTCATATTTAAAAAATTAAAAATGCGTAGGCGTTTTAAATGACGTCATTTGTGGAACAAATTTTCAATTTTATAAGGTGTATTACAATAAGTTTGAATGAAGTGAATCACCAAAATGTGTAGAATTAATTACTCCGCAAAACGCAATCAAATAAAAATTGAAATGAGTAAATTTGAGAAATTAAATGTTGAAAATGACGTCATTCGTGACGCCAACAAAGTAATTTCTAATACAAATTTGGAAAAAATTCGGCGATATTGGCAAATTAGGCGATATTGACACATTGGGCGATATTGGCACTCAAATTATCTAAGCCAAGAATCGTGAAATTGCGTAGGTTTTTTGGCAAATTCGGCGATATCGCCCCCTGTAATATGTTCCAGGTGCACGCGTAATCGATCCTAAAAGTCTGGTCCAAGTACTCCGAAAAACATTTTCTTTCAAATTACCATAATGGTCCGATTTTTGTCGAAAAACTTGCGGCCCGTTGAGACTACTCCCGTGTTTAATAATGTTCCGAAACTGAATGAGTCAAATGATAGATATTTTATTTTGCCAAAATGCATCTCAAATGCTTAATGTTTGACTTGAAAGAAGTACCAAGAGAAACCTTGAAGCAACAGTTTGATGATCAGTGTATCAGCACCTATAGGTCAGTTATCAACTGAACAGTCACTAGAGATCGGTCACTGGTGGATCGGTTTTTGCTCTCTAGCTACCTTACAGTATATAATCAGTCCATAGTAGCTAATACGTCAAAAAACCCACTAGAAGGATTATTTTATAGGTGTTGGCGCGATTAGCTTCGCGTTATAATCGACATATTCTAGTTCGTTAGAAGAGCAATTGCGCGAAGTGGTGAAGCGGCTCAGATCATGATTTCTTTAACCTGGGTTTGATTCCCGGACTTCTCCAACTTTGTTTATTGTGAACCCCCCAACATGACCAAGAATGACCAAGAAAAATTCCTTACAAGATGGGCAAATCAAATCGATGGAAATTTTTTTACTTTTGAAATTCCTCATTTTGTTTATATTAAAACAATTTGAATGAACCTCTCACTGGGTTTCTTATGTCGTATATTTTGAGTGATCGTTCATCCATTGGTGCATTCAGCTTTTCTTTACTCCTCAATCTTAACTTCTTAATGAGTTAAATTATTAATTCATAGTTTTTTCAGCTTTTTGACCCCTCTAAATACTTCCAAACCAACAGCAGAGAGAAGGGGAATGAACGAAATACGAAAAGTGGGAAATAAGGTTAGGACTTTCATGTTTTTCGATTTACTCAAAGGAAAATATTTTGACATCATTTTTTTGTCAGAATACCTATTCTGCAATACTTAAGGGGTGCCATAAACTCGGCAGACTGAAGTCAATATAATTTACGAAATAATAAGTTAGATTAGGTTTATAGCCTATAAATTAAAGGCCAAACTTCTGTAGGAAATTTTTTTTCATCAAATGCTATATTTTCTCTAGAATATGCAATAAACTACCGATTTTGGACATTTTTCGTCGAAAATTTATTTTCTCCTAGGCTTTACTTTGGAATCCGGTCAAGTTTTTCGCAAAAGCTACCACGGAACAAAAAGAACTTCTGTGGGAAATTTTGTTTTAAAATTCAAACTCAGCTTCAAAATAGGAATTTTTCTAGGTCACGTGAAAAAATTTCCGAAAAAAAATGTGCTTCGATTATTTTGAAACGTAGGCCAAAGAGAAAGCCTGGGAAACACTGATCAAAAAGTTGGCTTACGTTAAGGTAATATTTTGAAGTTTTGGTGCGTAAATAAGTGATAATTTGTAATATAATCCTCAGGTTACGTTGGCGGTTTGACATAATAGGCACTTGAAGGATTTAACGGGGTATGCGACTCTGATTTTGACATTCTTCTCGGTAGAAATATACTTTGAAAACTAACAGTTCATTGATGGAAAAACCGAGAAAATGTTCTCATTTGTAGATCTATCCTTAACTTGCGAAAAAAGGTACATCAACAAATTATTTTTTGACCATCACACCAATAAGTACAGCATGCGTAACAAGGTGACATTTTCCAGAACTGCAAAAACTATCTCCTCCCAGACGGATATCAAATTGAGCTGAAATTTTCACAGATCACGTAGACTGGTAGGTATGTCAATCTGTTGTCTTCGTGGGTTTTTTTTTGATTCCGGCGAGCGGAACAATTCTAGAACGCCAATAACCGAACGATTTTTCACAATTTCAGACTTCAAAAATCTAGGATATATTTGCAAGATTGCTCAAATTTTTATCAAGTATTTCCTAAAAAACAATTCTACAGAGATATTTATTATGGGCTTTCTTCTGCCAATTCCAAAAGGCTAAAACTCGAAAACTATATGATTTTTGGTCATTTTTCCAAAAAATTTCCGAAAAAAAAGGGCTTTCGATTTTTCGGAAGTAGGCTCCAAAGAAACGCCAGTTGAAAACACTGATGAGAAATTGCTTAACGTCAAGTCGATATTTTGAAGTTTAGTGGTCAAATTTGAGCAAACGTTATTTTTTCAAACTTCATTCTTTTAAAAAATATCTAGAAAAAAATTCGAAAAAATGACGAAAATTTCGAAAAAATAATTTGATGAGTTGGTCTTAGTTCACAAAATTATTCACACCCGTATCAATTTGGAGCATTTTTAATTGCCTCTTTAAGCGCTATTAAATCAGAGTCGTATACCCTCTCAAGCTGAAAATAAAGAAATTGCGTAGGTTTTATATGCGATATCGAATTTTTTTGTCGTAAAATTTTGAACTTGATGCTCTTTTGAAAAATGTGTTAAATTCATCTAAAAATTTTATTCTCACTTTTTGATTCAAATTTTTCGAAAACCACACAAATGTTAGTAGTTCAATATGTTTTCGGGTTCTCCTGGCGCACTTTTATTTAATCGCCGCGTTAAGATCAGTAAAGAAAATTTAATAGTGAATTTCGAGAGAAAAATTGCATAATTCTGCCTTAACCTCCTCACACCCAGAAACCAGAACTTCGTCTCACACCCAAAAGGCACGACTTTGAGCGCTTATTACGGGAAAACTAGAAATGATACCAATTTAGTCTGTGAACTCGATAACTGCGAGAGAAAAGAGAGGTTTACTCACCATGTATTTCTTGAAAACCAATACGTTTTTTACAATGACATATAAATTACAAATTTACAAGTAAAACTTTAGCTATTTATAACTGGTCTCAGATTTGAAATATAATATCTTGATCGCTTACAAAACAATTATTTATAACGCCGCGCGTCAACATATATGCAGTAAAATGTGTAAAATATTGCTAATCAGCTGATAACTCAAAATCAGTAGCACCTTATTTTCTACACTTGCTCGACTTGTCTTTGTCGGTCTTATTTGAGTAAAATTACCGTTCAATTCTTTCGAAAAATATTTTTTTAAAAAAATATTATTTTTATTATTTTGAGTTTCATAAGAATCACTTGTGACAAAATTATTCTTTGTATAGACCCTGCAGAAAGAATAAACTTATATCAAAAGAATCCTCAAATACTTTCCTGGAAACAAGCTAGCTCAAAATTTTTATATTATGTATCGTTTCACACAATTAATTTTTTGAGAAATTTTTGCGAAAATCCTAAAAAAAATTAGAAAAAAATATTTTTGTACCGCTTATTGTATGAAATTTAAAAAAATATTTTTGGAAATGAAATTAAAACTTTATGCGGCATAAACTATGCCACATTGGAATTGTAGGTATGTGACGATGTTATTTCAGCGCCCTGTTTTTCCTGGAAATTTTTTTTGCGTATATTATATATAGGCTATATATAGGCTATATCCCTTTAGGAGGAAGGTTGTTATTTTTTAGCTTGATCTAGTACATTCGTATGACTCAACGTACATAATGTACTAGACCAAAATATAACATAACAACCTTCGTCCTGAAGGGATATATTATATATCATATATAGTCAATGGGTGTGAGGAGGTTGAGTAATTCTGCCTTAGTAGCATAAATCCGGCAGATTACAGTATGTGTTTTTTAGTTGCGAAATGAAAATTGTCATTTAGGTAATTATGGCCAATAAAAAATGGTAACTAGGTGGATTATATTTTCAAACCCTTGACATCGGTTATAGCTTCGCTTTCAAAATAAAATACACTTAGTTACCACTTTTAATTGGCCGTAATTACCTAAATGACAATTTTCATTTCGCAAGTAAAAAAACACATACTGTAGTACATTTTTCAGAGCAATCTATGATAGAAAAAAAAGTAAAAATTTTATTTTTATGTTCAATAAAAGTGTTCATTCTTGCAATCGTTTATATTTGAACTTTGGAATTTTTTTAAAGACGATATTTATAAGCTTCAGCCATTTTCGAGTGTTATGCGCTAAAAAGTAGCTTTAAAATTCTGCATATAAGAAAATTACCTTTATATCAAAGTTTTTTTCCATGAAAAATGGTCAAAAATGGCCAAAAGTAGAGAAAAACTATTTTTTTGGAAATAAAAATTGACCTTCAATTGCGTTGTGATATTAAAAAATGTCCTGACTATCAAAAGAAATGTCGCCTATAACACCCGCAATTTATTAAGAATTTTTTTCAAGTATAATTTTTTCAAAAATTGAGTGCTGAATGGCACTTACCGGTTGTACTTACGGTTTATAGATACCAGAAAATTCATCAAGTGATTCTGCCTTATTTTTATGACGAATTCAAAAAACCACTAATAATTTTGGTCTTGATTTGCGGAAAATTTTCATATTATTTCGAAAAAGTTGATAAAAAAGGAAAAATTAAAATTTTATGATTTTTCAAACATTGATCAGAACACTATGTGGTCATCTATGTATGAAAAAGTTAAATCGCTTTTTTTTCGGTTTGGAACCCACAGATTGAATAAAAATAACAGAAATAATTTTGCGACAGAAAAATGGCGGAAAATTTTTATAATGCTTTTGATTTTTTTGAAATTTTTACTATTTCAAAGATAAAACTCGCGCTCAAATTTTTCCCATCAAATAGATAATAAAAATATTTAATAATTATTTATTATTAATTTTCCCTATATTCTGTCCTTACTGTCAAAATCTTTTAAGTTCATTATTATGTTCAATAAAAGTTTCAGTTAAAAGAAAAAAAATGAGAGCTGAACACATTTTTTCTAGTTCAGGGCTGACGATATTGAGCACAAAAAATAAATAAACTAATTACTTCGTGAGGTTAAATTGACTCCAATCTTCCGGGTACATGCCCGACCCTTAAGAAATTCTTGATTAAAAGATAAATTAATTTTAAAAACGAAATTTAAAAACGATATAATACTTATACTACCCCACTCAAAGAGGGACAACAAATCAGAGCCCCACATTACTACCACGCTAGTAGTGGTGTCCTTTAAGTGGGTAGTATAAAACTATTAAGCGTCGAATGAGTTTCAAATAAATAATATCACTGATAATTTATCATCCAAATTGCCTAATATGACTTTAAATCCTGTAAGGAGCTCGTCAAAAAATGGCAGTTATCCATATATTTTAGACATTAATTAATTCAATTTTCTATGAGAATCTGAATCAGATTTGAATCAGATTATCTAATTTGAGGAATTGGCTCAGTTTTGAAAAAAAGTTTGTAAAGTTTATTAATTAATGAGACGGTTTAAAAGGTAAAGAGAAATCAATGAGAATGTCGCACGGTATATAAATATATAATTATAAAATTAATTTATCACTGTACGATGAATGGTATTCACAGCCAGTATTCAAGGAATGAAAAAACACAGGTTAAAATATTTTATTTATCATTCTTAACAACATTTAAAAAAAATATGGACTGATTAACATCGAATAAAATTTATAGAAAGCCCTGAAAAAATGTTTTCCTTGGAGACACAGAAAAAAAGGTAGTCTCTAAGAAATACATTTAATCTTTATGATGTTTCATCGGACACTTTTGAACGGTTGTGGCCGGACAAAAAATTCCGCCTGACAAAATTAAAGATAATCATTTAAAGGTCAAGTTTGATATGAAATAAATGAAATAGGTAATAAACCGTGGGATTCTTTTTTTAATAAAAATCACCCAAATTTACCACTTAGACGACCTTTACTGGGAGAACCTATTGTCGGATGGCTGCGAGACCACCACCAATCATTTTAAGGCCCGTTTAGAATTATATAAAATTTTCAGCTAATTTTTTTAGCAGGCAGTACCCTTTTAAGGTGATTTTTTTCAGAAATTCAAATTTCTCAGTACCAAAATATTTCAAATGTTTTGGTTTAAATAATAATTTTCTTTATAAATCGTACGTCATATTGCGTACATATTGCGTAGGTCTTTTATAAAAGCAAAACAGATTTATTAAAAATTGATAGACTTTGACAAATGCAAAAGCTGACATGAAATTGGCAAACCATCAGTACCAGTGATTTGGCACAAATACAACTGTATCAAATAAGGGCCTTTTTGTTTAGGGTATTTTTCTCACGAAGATTTAAATTTTTGCCGAAAAAAAATTAAATTCCCATTCGAATTGGATCGGACCCCTGCTGTTAATAGTTCATTTTTTTGATATTTGAAATGTTCACAGCGAACTATCAAATTGACGCCGTCAATCATTTAATTAGTCTGACTAATTTAGTCACAAAATATTAAAATTCCTTCAAAAAGCCTGCTTTTCTTGGGAACCTCAAGTAAATGGCACATTCTGTAGTCTGCAACAATAAAGAAATTTCGAAAAAAGCACTTTTTTGTCTCTAAGAAACTCTTCTTGTTCAAACGAACAAAGTTTAATAATTCAATTTCTAGCAAAATTTGTAACAATTAACTTATGAATTATTAAGAAGTCAGCTCACCCTAACTTGTTCACTAATCAGAACGGTGTTGGAACACTGTAGAAAATTACGCAAAAAAGTTATTCATATTTTACAATACTTTTTTTGGAGAAAAATAAACACTTTTCGATGACAATTTCACTCAATTTGCTGATCCGAAATATAAATGCAAGTAAAAGTCACTAGTTACTTCATGTCAGAATAATTCCAGCAAATCAATTTTAAGTACAAAATAATTTTCTAACGAGTAAATTTTGGTTAAATATTCTGAATTTGACTGAAGTAAGATCGAAGAATTCCAAACATTTTTTATTTTCATTATTGATCAATTTACCGCGTGAGTTTTAAGTGGTGTTGAAACGAAAAGTGGAACGTTCAAAAATGGTGATAGTGATACGGTAAAAATTTCAGAAAGAGCTCATAAAACTATTTTATAATTTTCATTTGTAATCAAATGGTCCGAAAATTTAGTTTGCTTGGGCTCAGCGCGATGGAAATCAACTATTTAATACAAAGAAATTTAAACAGAAAAAAATCGCAATTAAAAATGACACTACTTTCATCGAGAGTAGTATAAGTTATACTGTATAACCTCTGAGAAAACTGTAATACAGGGGGGCCGATATCGCCGGCCAAATATCGACGAATTTGCCGAAATCGAAAAAAACCTACGCAATTTTACGATTCCGATATCGTCGAATTTTTCGAGGGTTTTATTACAAATCACCTTGTCGGCGTCATGAATGACGTTATTTTCAGGATTGAATTTCCCAAATCTACTCTTTTCAACTTTTATTTGATTGAGTTTGGTGAGAAATGTTTTGGCGAAAAACTTCGGCGATCTTGCCCGGGGCAAGTTGCCCCCCCTGTAGTTGAGAAAATCCATCAGTCTTCCGGGGCCCCCGCGGGGGTTATGGACTCAGAAAACAACGATTCCGGCCAGGAAAAAACATTTTCGGCGATCAAGTGAGTTCTAAACCCTCATTCTGAGCACTCACTTCCGGTTTAAGGGAGTACTGGTCGCATTTTAAGGCCAAAAAANAAGACCTTTTTTTTTTTTGCTCTTCACCCAAAAAATTTACGAAAAAGAGGTGTTTTATAGAAATTTTTGAAAATATACCCTTTTGATTATTTTTCCCAAATTGTCCTTATAGAGGGACGGACCAAAATCCAAAAGCGTAGGTTTTGGCCATATTTTCCCCAAATTGTCCTTATAGAGGGTGTCCTTATAGACAGAAATCACAGTATCGTCGCCTACATCCTTAAGGGAGTGGTTGTCGCTGATTTTCATAGTTTCAGATGCGGTTTCTGGCTAAACTAGCAAAGCTGAAATTCTAAAAACTGTTTTAAACCTAATGAACTCTTCTCAATCATTTTCAAAATTCAAGTGATCTGATACTATCCAACGTACGCACTCACATGAACGTATAGTAAACCTTACCAAAAAACACTAAAAGCTTTCTTCTATGTCAGTTTCCATCATTTTCATTTAATTTTTTTGTGTCCAGGCTCCAAGATCATCAATACAAAGAATAATCTAGAGCGTTTATTTGAAATATAGCCTTTTGTCGAAAAACTTAAAAAACTTTTAAAACGAATGCGAAATCGAGATTTCGAGGCTTTTTCAAAAGCTTACTCCTCCCAATTTTCAACATAAATTTTCCGTTTATACTTTATATGTTTAGCTGCAAACTAGTTCACAATAATCCAGAGCGTTTTTTCGAATTTTGCTGAGACTTTGTTCTGGAGGCATATGAAAGGTTACTAATGTTTCAATATTTGAAAACCTCAAAAACGCTTAACTCCTCTACAATTTCAAATCTTTTTGTTTATTTTTTGAGTCAAAGTTCTGGAAGACCAATATCCCAAAACAATAATCCAGAGTTTTTTTTCCAAAATTTCTGCTTTTAACAAAAAAAAACTTTTTTGCGAAAGACAAAAAATTCTTCAACGAATATTGGTCGAAAAAAAATTGTCTGTCACAAGCCAATTTTCAAAAAAATAGAGCTTTTAGAAGCCAAATCTTATTCACACTGATAATGGCTGGTTTAGCCGAAACGTCGAATAGAAACAATCTTTGGATTGAAAATATATTAATAATTTTATGTTGAAAACACTGAATATTTAGAATTATTGTTGATATTCTTTTCCGAAACTTTACTCAACCAAATTAGAAAAAAATCATGTCAATTGTAGGCGGAGTAAGCTTTTTAGTGTTATTTTTGGAAGGCTTATTAAGAGGTTTCGGGCGTGGGCTGGCTTGATTGTAATCATAATACAAGAAGGTGTTGAATTATTTTGCGACACTTGACTTTACGTTCATGAAAGTTTTTATATACCACCTCTACCAGTTCATCAAGAAACCATTACCTGTACGCACCAATAATTCTTACCCGGTACGCACCAACTCGTACATAATTGTACAGCACTTTCAAAAAAATCATAAAAGCAGTACCACTCAATTCGATCGCAAAGTTAAGGCTGAAGGCACATAGTTCAAACAATTATCTTCAAACCGCTCATTTTTATTAATAACAATATATCGATTTTAAAGTGTCAATGAACACCACATTTCCTATTGCGCCCCGGGAGAGACATTTCGATATTTTTGTCTATATTTCAAAACCCAGACATTTTCAAATTATACATTTTTATCACATATTAATCATTGTATAATTGTATTGACATACATTAATATATTAAAAATGTATATATTAAAAAAATTATTTTACGATTAGTAATATTCGAGATTTGATTTGCTTTGTAAATTTTAATTTTCGAAAAATTTTCTAATTTTTTTTCTTTATGTGTTTATTTTGACGATCTGACAATACAGAAATAACTCAGTAAATACAGATAACCATATATGTGGCTTCTTAGATTCGAACGTAGGACCATCGCTTTGCTAGAGTAGCCTAGTTTTGACGTTTTTTCTTTATCTGTCATAATTATCCAAAAAAGTTAATCATANATTAATTTGGTTCGATTTTTTGTTTATAATTTTTAATGTCATAATTATCTTAACATATAGATCATATAAGGATGATTTAAAAAAGATAGAGAACAATCGTGAAGGATGATTTCCCACAGCCGAACATGTGAGCAATGCGTCCATATCCCGTAGTGCCCGAGTATCAGGGCCCGGTGTTCATTCAAAACAAGATAAAAATCAAAAATATAAATAATTAGAGGTAAAGCTGTGATTGATTAACTTCAAGAGGAATATATTTATAATGGAGAAATATTTATCGGTTAGTGAGGTTGATACATTATTATACCAGAGTTCAAATATATGATTTTTTTTTAATTTACAAGTTAATTTTAATTTTTTTTCGAAATTCAATAAACTCACCGTTAAAGCGCTCGCGTCGGCAGAATAAAAGTCGGATTTTATTTTTTAAAAGATGGTTCGAATGGCCGAACAATTTTCTATCAGTGATTGAATTCGTAAATCATAATAACAACTCGATAAATTTTTATCGTAAGTTTTGTGAGACAAAAGTGCTCGAAAAAAAAACGTTTCTCATTTTTCAAGCGCTATAACTTCATACAAAATTATCTCACAGCATTTTAATCTAGCTATTCTGAATTCTCGTACAACTTTGAGTTCTCCTTGATATTACCGATACAAAATATTTGCACACTTGAATGTGAGAGCGGTTTGTTTGAGTCGTTTCCTGACTCAAAGAAGAGCAATCAGAATATATTTTTGTTTTGTCTTTCGAGAAGTATAACTCAGAGGGTATTGCGGTTAAAATTTCCCTACAGACACTTCGTGGGTTGAAAAGGTATACATTTTCGTACAACTTACTTTGATGAGCGATGAGAGTCGTCACAGTGTTATATTAGACTTTAACTTTTTCTAGAGAAAACATGCTCTTTAATGCATTTCAGCCGACAGAAGCACTCCCTTAACCTTGTGAAGCATATAAAAAGGTCTGTTGTTAGAAAAAGTCCAATTTTCGCTGATATAAAGTGTAAAATTTAACACGCTTCGAATTATCCAAGGTTAACCCGAAGGCATAAAAACGTGGTAAATAGCTTATTTTTTCAGACGAACTACATTTTGACTAAGCTTTCAATTATCAAAAATAATCGGTGAGATAAATTGGGTCGATCTTTAATATTATGGTTTTCGAAAAAACGATTTAAGGAAGTTGTAAGCATAGTATTAACTGGAGACCTTGATGAGAATGAGGCTCTCATTTTTTCTACATTGGATTGGGAAAAGAGTATGTGTCCACGGTTCAATTTATTTTGGAGCTTCATCAGGTTTTTGATTGCGATTAAGTACGAGAAAAATTTTCAAATAAAGTTTTTTCAATCAAGCAAGGATATGTCACATATCATATGTGAGTTTTTCACCAGTCTATCTGATTTTTGCAAAATATCATGAGAATTTCCTGTTATTTAGGAATTTGTGAGTAGAATAAGAGTTGTTTTAATTACACTTCGAGGGATTCAGTTTTTAGATGCAAAACATGAAGCGGGAATAATGTGAAAAGCGGCAGCCGATTACAGGCGCGCAAGGTTTCCCGCAATTTCCCGCAAAAATCTCTTATCTAAATAATTTGCTTTTACAAACAAGTGATTGATAAGGGGGAGAAATAATTTTTCTCGTTTGATCCTGAAAGTATGAAGTTGATTGTATCTCAAAAAAATTTAAAGTTTTTTGCTAGACTTAACGTCTTCTTTTATTTATTTTCTTAGTGTTGTTTCTCATTTTATTTATCTAGTTATTAGACTATGCAGTCGCATTATCCGATAAAAGTGATACAAACGCTTCGTTTATTACCATAAAATTTATCAATTCCATAATAATCGAGACCCATTATTTGCCCTAACCACCCTCTTAACATTCAAATTATTATAAATATAATAATTGTAGGTCTAAAAACCACTGAATATATTCAGAATAAGTTTAAGATGGTGTTTAGTCAGATAATGAATTTGCCATGCTAAATAGCAAGCAAGAAAGAAAGGCGATGCTTTCATTATATGAGGTAATGGAGGTAAGTTTCAAAAATAGTCAGTAAAGCCATGGGCTTTTCCAGGAATCAAAATTAGTGGAAATCAAAATTAAAGCAACTTGTTAATATTCGAATGAGAAAAAAATATTTTATAATCCCAAATGGTCGGTTCTTATAAACTTACAAAATTGTTTTTTTGTAACTTCTCGAGATTTAAATGGAGGGAACGAAAACATTATCGGTCAATTTATATTAAGGCGGCCTGAAGTAGGCTCATGCTCATTGGCCACTCAAAATATAAATCTAGAGAGTCTCGAGTCTCTCGACTCTTCCGTATTTTTCTCGAGTGAAAAAGTTACACACTTTATTTTAAATGGCACAAAATTGAAGAATTTTACACAGAATTTGAACAATTTAGACTTTCTTGTTAGCCATTTCATTATCTGACTGAACACCATCTAACATAATTTTATTCTGGGCCTCAAATTATCAGTTGTATAGAACTCAAATTATAAATTGTATACAATGTATAACACAGGTAATTAAAACATGACAAACACAATGCATTTTATTGAGTCTCTATCATTTTTAATGATTCATTTAAAGCTGTTCTGTTCTTGCGCGCCGAAAATGCGATGGTTATTGTCGGTCACCACGAGCTGGTATAAGCTTTTTAGCGTTTTAGTCTTGCAATAAAATTTGATCAAAAAACATTGTGAGATTTTTTTCAAAAAATATTTGAAAGAAAGCTGCGCCTCGAACATTTTGCAACCGCAGTTGTTTCAGCCATAAACACGATCGAAATTTAATTTAATTACTTTTTTACACAATCTCATTTTCTGCTTTAAAATTTGCCTTATGAAATTTATGATTAATTTTTTATACACATTAAATACATAAGTTATTAATAAAATACCTTATTAATAAATAAATAAACCAGACTGTTAAACACTGAATTTTGAAACTAGATCAAAACTGATTTGACTAGTGAATTTCGAAACTAAGCTGACAGTTAAACTGTAGCCAAAAAGTAGATCTATGCTTTAAACCAAGTAATTATTGTAATGCATCGAAAATATGCTGCAAAATGAAGATTTTCCGTTTTAAATTTCCGAGAGATGGAAAGGAAACCAACATTATAGTATATAATAATTTATAGAGCAATTACTGAGAATTTTTTTTTTAATTCAAACAAAATAATTAAACATGGATCAGCAGATTTATTGCCATTGAACTGCTCTTGTCACTCGATTGATTGCCCTGATCTTTTAACCTTCAGAGTTCTGAAATTAAAAAGTTCTTGGACTCAAAATTATTAAAAAATTATAAGAATCGTATAAAATGACAAAAATAACATTTTTGATGTCTGATTTTCAGTCAAAGATACAGAGAGTTCCTGTCAGAGACCTTAAAATGTACAAAATTCAAAAGTGATTTTAAAAATTAGAGAATTTTGAATTTCCGTTTATCGTGTTATCAAGTTTAAAAAAAAATTCAATCGTACAGAAAAATTATTCTAGGATACAAATAACTCCACGAGTTAATATTCAAATAGAGTTTATTCAATAGAGCTCCAGGATCCTACAATTTGGCGAAAATACATGTATGAAAAAATATTCGGACTTTTTTCCCAATTTCAGCCCAAGGGTTAAAGATTTTTAGCTGGACTTAATCTATTAGCCTGTATCATCGTGCAGGGTTCATGCTACATAGACTATGTAACATAGTGGAACTTAAGTCCAAGTTTAATTGTTTTTCTAATTTTCCATAGAGATTAAAATTGCGGTTACAAACAAAATAATTGGAAATAAAAAAAACATTAAAAATGCTAAAATGCAAAAAGAGAACAGACTTTGGGAAAAGACCAATCAGCCAGGGATCGGCAATTAACACATTATTTTTTTGTTGAGTGAGATTTTGCATAGTTTTGTTATTGGGATAAAATGACGATTCCTAAAATGAGACAAACTCTTACGGTGACACCAGAAGTTTTAAAAACGGTAGGATTGGTACTGAGAAATTGCTGATATTGTATCACAATAGCGACTAAGCTTTAGATTATCTTTACCATAGTTATTAAATTTATGGGATGGACTGTTCGAAAAACGTGTCGGCAAAAGGATACGTTACATAAGTTATAATATACAATTTATACGTAAATGTTTATATATATGTACGTTATGTGGTATCTCATGAATTATGTGAAGCTCCAGTAAAACATGTAAAATACTAAAATTTCGGTAAATAGTAATTCGTCGAAAAACCGGAAATTTCAACTTTTCATATATTAAGACAACTTTTTCGAATAATGCGTCCGGCTCATCGTTTACAGTGCAAAATTTCAATTTGAACGAATTCAAAATTCCGGTTTTTGCTTAAATGGCATTATTTTAATATAAAGTGAAATTTCAAGTCTTATCAGGTTTTTCGATGAAATTTTGCGCTGAAAAAAATTACGCAGACGATTTTTTAGCTAAAGTTGTCTTTTTATTTGAAAAATCGAAATTTCGACGAATTACTATTTATCCCTAAATAAAACGTTTGTGTCCTTTTTGATTAAATGTAGGCGTCTTATTTTTGTTTTACCATACATAAGTTGATAAATAATGTAGATGAATTAAAAATTTTGGAAAGTTGGTTAGTTTTATCAGAAGTTTGTATGTAATTGTAATGGAGGCCACGACTAACCCACGCAACTCATTGTCTAAATATTTCGATTTTTATATATCACTTTCAAACTCATCTGCGATTAGAACCGTCCTCACTAAAGCTTCTACAATGGATATCTCCCGGACCCTGTGTTGTGTATGAGGTCAAAACGTCCTATTTATAGTAAATATTTTTTTAGGCACGTGATATTGGAATTAAAAAGCGTCACAAGTGATTTTTTTGCATTTATTACATATCCCCTATTCACACTTTTGTAAATATTCCGGCCTGATTAGGAAACGTAGAATACGTTACGTAGTGTGTTTTTAAGTAGTGAGGCCGGGATATTTACAAAAGTGTGAATAGAGGATATTCATTTTGTCCGGTGACATGGATCTTTATCGATATTTGAAATTTGACGTATAGTAATATACTGCATATACATGTATGTAAACTGTCTAATAATTATACTGTCTGTTTTGCCGAGCATATGACAAGTTTAATAACTAGATAATTTCCATGAACGATTTTATATGAATGCTCAAAATAATAATCCCACCGAATTACTTTTTTTGCTGCTGCCAAAAGCTTGTTTTTGATACATTTTTTGTTCAGAAATGTTTTCTAACGTCAGAACGGTGAAAAAATCCGAACTTGAAAAAAATCAGCATGTAGATCAAGAGTATCAGAGAAACAAAGGGATCAGCGGGCTTCTTTTTCACACTTATGCAGTAAATAAAAATTATTTGCATTTACTGAAATTGTATTAACAGGAAAAAAATTGGAGAAGGTTCTCACGCCTAGAGTTTAACTAAATGACAACTTCATTAGTTTATTTCACAAATTCGTTTTTTTCAAAAATCCTTTCAAAATGTTGTGGTCACGTGAGACCAGTGGCCTTTCTCATTTAAGAAGCTTAAACTTTTTACGCAAAGGAGCCATTCGGGGACCCAATTTTTTTCGAACCGCCTCAAAACGTAAAAGAATCAATTAAGGAACTTCAAATTTGAATGTGTCATAGAGTCTGTCATTTTATTTTAAAGAATATTGTTCAAAAAAATAATTTGCAAATATTATTCGCGAAAAACTTAAGTCTATCCTTGATCTCATAAACTGAAAAATAATTAAGGTCTGGCCTCTTAAACTTTTCCTGTTAAACTCGCTTAAAATGGGGTCCCCGAATGGACCTTTATGCGTGAGGGGATATCGATTCTTATATGAGTGAGGGGTTAAAGCTTTTTCTGTAATTATCGGAATTTCTTTTATCCCAAATTGGGATTCCCAATTCAAAGAAAATGTTGCAATGTAATTCACGAAATTCATTCAAATTATTTACGAAGAATACAAATCCAAACTTTTATCTTCAATTTTAACCTCAATATTTCAGGTTCTTTCTCTTGGTGCAGATGTTTTGCCTGAATATAAACTACAAAAACCTCAAATTAGTCCGTTTACAATTTTACATTATTCGCCATTTAAAGCAATGTGGGATTGGGTGATTTTACTGCTTGTCATCTATACTGCCGTTATAACCGTAAGTAAAAATGACATCATATAATATGATTCATATTGAAGAAAGTCCATTAGGGTGAAAATTATTGATGGGATCTCCTTCGATATTATACACATATGTATAATTTGAAAGATTTGGTGAATTCGATTTTTTACCTGTACTGCTGGTCTCTTTATCTGGTTTCTCCTTTTAAAATGCATACAAATTTAATTTAGACAATTATCGTTACCACAAAAGATATTAAAAAAAAATATTTTGTAACAAAAAAATATTAAAAAATAACAAAAAAAAGTATTAAAAATATTCGTTGAATTTGTTAAATAATTTTGATAAAAAAATATCAGTATCAAACAACAATATTAAAAACAATTTGTAATCTGAATAAATATTAACACACATTTTAACAACATAAATATTTAAAAAAATATTATGCATATAAAAAAACCTTTCACTTTTCATCGAAAACGATAGGAATTTTTAAGGGTGAATTACAATTGTTAACTTTCATCAAAACTTTATTTTAGCCATTTATTGCTGTGTTTTACCTCGAACTAGATCACGAACAAATGCCATGGCAAGATATGAATCTCAATTATTTAAATGGATTAAACAATCCGATCGTCATTATAGAGCTATTTGTAGATATTATGTTCATTATAGATATCGCGATAAATTTCAGGTTACTATCATAAAATTAGAACATACAACCATATAATTATAATATAGTATATGTAATATATATGTATATAATATAATTATAATAGCTATATATATGTATAATATAGTATATGTATAATATATGTATAATATAGTATATGTAATATATATGTTTATAATATAATTATAATAGCTAGATTGGAAGTTTTTAAGCTTCAATTTTTGAACTGAGATTTCGCTCATATATTTGAACATGCAGCATGTTACATGCTGATCATGGCACGCTCTTCGAGAAATTATGGGTTTTAATGTGTTTGTGATACCAGCATGATTTGTGAAAGGTGGCCAAGCTTTTTCACGTGATCAAAGTTAGTTTTGTAAGCGATCTCACACGTTCAGTTTATATTAATAAAAACGTAATAGAACATATCATATGTGACATATCACACGGTTGTTGAGACTTTTTTTATATAAAACGTGAAAAATTGTCGAATAATTATTTTAGGACAACCTATGTGAATAAAAATGATGAAGTGATTTCCAATTCTGGGAAAATTGCCGTACATTATTTCAAGGGTTGGTTTCTGATCGATTTGGTTGCGGCGGTCCCGTTTGATCTTTTGGTTCAAAATCAAGACAATGCTGCTGAGGGAAGTCCAGAACAAACTACGCTTATAATCACATTGCTCAAAACAGCTAGATTACTTCGACTGGTTCGAGTGGCAAGAAAACTTGATCGATATTCAGAATATGGTGCAGCGGTAAGCAATTTTTATATTGCATGAATTACAATAATGTGAATGAATTATTTTACATTTAACGAAATTTTGGCAAGACCAGCAACAACTTCTGAAACCTTTACATAGTAAAAACAAAATAGTTGGTTTAAATCTTTTCCAATAAAGTTTTAAAATATCGAAAGAAAAAGGGCGTCGCTAAATAAGCTAACGAATTTTATAATATATTTGTTTTGAAAATTTCAAACATTACAAGCAGATAAGTAGTCTTTTTATATTTTTTTCTTGACCAGGTAGCATTTTAAGATGATTTCAAAAATATTCCATATCCTTTTACCAACGGAACTCCATCGCAAAAACGTTAACTATCTTCTCTAGAGTTCGAATCCCACAAATGTTATCTAAGTGATTGCTTGAGTGATTACACACCGATCAAATTTAGCGGTCCCAATATCAAGCAACCTCACCTATTTTTGTTCATTTAACTGAAACATTTTTATTGTCACTATGGAATGCACAAAATGATTTTTACAGGTATGAAAGAGTCTGGGGAAGATTATAAAAGCTCGATAAAAAACCACTGTGTGGAAAAAGAGCACAATTTTTACACATAAGAGGTCTTCAAAGGGCTCCCCGAGGTACTTTTCAGTAGCCTTTATGAGTTTGTCCGATTTTTAGCATAGCTATCAACCCTTTTAAAGGTTTTCAAGTCTGCCCTCGAGACAGAACTTTAGATTGACCCCCGGGCAACTCTCCCCTCATGGTGGTAGAAAAAGAAAGGAGTTTAGAGTTTAAAATCATACTCAAGACAATCACTAAGACAACATTAGTGGGATTCGAACACGCGCTATAGAGATAGTTAACGTTCTCGAGATGAAGTTCAGTTGGTAAAAGGATATGAAACTAGTGAAAATATAACTTTTATTGAAATAAAAAAACAATATTTCTGAACAAAAAAAATAATTTTAAAAAACTCACCTCGGTGGTTTTGACGGACTCTTACACATTTATGTCGGTTTCAAATGGGTAAATTTAACATCCAGGGAGAGCTTGGTGGCTATTGGTCAAATTCAATTATTGTGTAGGTTGAGTTAACATTATTTATTTCGGGGATAATGAAACTTGCCTTTCTCGCCGGCATTTTAAATATCGGTCACTGTACATGTAGATTTATACCCTGCAATAGTCTCAAAACGGGTTTCTGATGATGCTGGAGCGAAACAGAAGTTTTTTTCGTAAGCTAACCTAGGTGAAGTCCTCACGTTCTTCCCGGTTAATTAAAGCCGAAAATAATTCATGAACCTTGAAAACTCGCGTATGAGATATAAATTATATATATCATATAATCAATAAATATTCCTTTCATTTTTATAAGCTTGTTTTTGATTGGACGACCCATCCGTGACCATATATCCGTCTCAAATATCAAGGTTTAAAATATGAGTATAAAATATGAAATATTTAGGGAAATAATATTTACGAGAAAGATTCATACTAGTTTGGCAATTGAAAACTCCGATTTTAATTTTTTGAGCAACGACCACTCCCTTAAAAAATGAGAATTATGCAAATATATAGCCTGAGTTTCTCTGAGAAACCCAGCCTGGGTTACTCAGGCTGTACAAACTAGCAATTTTCTCTTTTTCGGTGGAAATCCAGAAACTCTTACTTTGAAAATGGTCTTTGACAGTCATAGCCTAAATTTTTAAGCCTTAGAATTAATTTAAGGTTTTATTCCTGCTTATGGCTGCATTTGCGCTTGTTGCTCATTGGCTGGCATGTATATGGTATGCAATTGCAAATACGGAACGTCCTAGTCTCGTCAACCGTATCGGATGGTTAGATCAATTGGCTAACTCGACTCTGCATCCTTTTAACGATGAAATTGTAAATGGTATAATAGTGAACTCGACTGGAGGGCCTCCACTTACGGACAGGTAATTTTTATCTAGAAATGCAACTGTCCATGGGAAAAAATCTGATTATTGATAGCGATGGGTACAATTCCCTGAGAAAAAATGAAGTGTTAAAAATTATTAAAATTCAAAGTTATTTAAAGTAAATTGAGCAGTCAAGTGGTTACTGTGAAAATTTTCAAATAAAACGAGTTTTTTCTTCAAAAATCTAAAAAATAAATGTTTTTGCTTTAAGGGGGTACTCAACGGTTTTTTAATTCA
>SCLH01000109.1:34738-77668 GCA_004367855.1 Oikopleura vanhoeffeni
CGGGTCGATCCTCATCATGGCAGATTTAATGACAATAGCACAGAAATTCTGTTGTACTGTATTTCAGTAAGTAATTTATTAATTATTATTAGATTAACAATAAGATAGAAACTTTTTGAGGAAAAATTAAGTATTTTTTATTGACTTTCCGTCTATTAGAGGTCTTATTTAAGTCATATTTATTGGATCAGAAATAAAGTTACTCCACAACCTTTGCTGTGTTTTTTAAACACAGAAACCAAAATATTATGGGGAAGTTTCTCTTTGGGAGTATTAAGGGTGCATCGTCCGGCAGTTGGACCATTTTTTCAGAGCGATATATGAAAGAAAAATGTGAAAATTTATTTTTTTTATTGAAATAATGTTCATTGCTTAATATAAAAAACCACTTGTTACTGTACATCATCCAACAAACTCGACTACAGATTTTTTTTAGTGAGCTCGGAGGGAATAATAAACTTTCAGACATTGCGGTTTATGTGTGCCTTCGTCTGAAAGTGTGTAAGATAAGTGTCCGGGGTTTTATGTTTCGTTTTAGAAAAATCCTGGATTAGGTGGAGAAAGGGAGTGTGTTGTTGTTCCGATGTTAGAATGAAAGATGGTGTGCATGAGAGTAGTGTGTGGCGCTGAAAAAAAAGGAAGAAAGATGATGCGAGTAAGACCGATAATCGTGTGTGTGGTGAGTAACTGGTATGTTGTCGTGATCAAATAATAGTGCGTGGTGAGAGGTGGTAGACGGTGAGAGTGGAGGTCAATAAAAAAGGACCTTGAGTTGTTGTTTCCTTCAGAAGGTGGTTGTTAACTGTGATGTTGTGGTAATCTGAATACTGTGTAATTAAGGATTAGGAGAGAAGTGCTGAGGCCTATGTGGAATAGATACGCGTGTGGGTGGATGGTGGGAGAACAAGATTCTGGAAATTTAAGTGAAGGGTACTGCCAAAATGAGATTCGAACCCGGAAGATCCTCGGCTAAGTGCGGAGCGCTAACCATTGCGCGACAAAGTACCACAGGCATGGTCTCTCTTTCCAACCTTTGATAGCAAAGTTGGAAATGTACTGGAAATGTAGGATGGCTTCGTCGAAGAGTGTGAAATCAAATTAGGTTGATGTCATTCGATTTTATAAAGTAAGTTGTAGTATTGTGTACACGGGAAGACTGTTAATAAAATAATTGAACTTAGGCTGAAATAGCTGAATTTAATTTTTGAAAAAAAACAGAATGAAAAAATTATTGATCAATTTTTTCTGATGAATAATTATCAGAGTTATGCGGAAATTGAATTTCGAACATATGCCACATTATGTATAAACATAAGCAAAATTAAGTATTTCAACTTTCCTAACATTATGTTGTTAATATATAATATGCAAAATAGATAATGCTTTAATGAACTATTTATTTTGGTGTACTTATGTTAATTTAAGTCGCCCCAGAGGGCGGACTTAATTATCATTTAAGTAACACAAAAATAAATAAAGATCATTAAGTATTATTGCTTTTGCGCATGTATATAGTGACGGGCCTGAAAGTGTACACATTAATTCAAACGAACATTATGAACGCTGAAAATGTAAAGAGGGGTGCTAATCAAGCCAAAACGGCCAGTTGCCCATGTCTGAAAAGCTTTGAAAAAGGCTCATTCATTTGAAGAAAAATAGAAAATTTTTGATAACTACAAAAAAAAAATTATTTCTATTTAATTTACGAAAAAAAAATATTGTTTTTCTCATGTGAATATTGTTATATTTAATTAGCAAAAAAAATACTTTTTTCACTAAATAGTGAAAAAAAATATATTAAGTCCAAGAAATACTTAACCCCCTCCACCCTTTGACTATCTAAAAGGCAAAAAAACTTTCGCAAGCCAAAACGGGCAAGAAATAACATTGGTCCAACAGACCTAACAATTCAATATGGCATAGAGTTTGCATGTGATTTCCAAAAATATTGTTGAAAATTTTATAGATGAGCCGTTCGAAGTTTATTTTTGTCCTAGTTTTTTTGAATTTTGTCAAAAGATTTCTTAAAAAATTAATTGTGTGAAAACGATACCATCATTTATCGAATTGTCTGAGGAAGCAAGTTTTTAGGAAGTATTTGAGGGATTCTTTTTGATATAAGTTTAATTTTATCTGCAGTCTCTATACGAAGAATAATTGTTTCACAAGTGATTTATGAAACCAAAATAATAAAAAAAAGGATTTTTCAAAAAATTATTTTTTTTTTTTTTTTTTCGAAAGAATTGAACGGCAATTTAACCCAAATAGAAGCCGACAAAGACAAAATTTCAAATATAGACATAGGGTGGTATGATTTTTGCGTTGTCAGCTGATTAGCATATTTTCCACATTTTACTGCAATATATGTTGCGACGCCGGCAATATGAATAATTGTTTTGGTAAGCAGATCAAGATATCATATTTCAAATTTGAGACCAGTTTCAATAGCTAAAGTGTTCATACTCCTAAATTGATAACTTATATGTCTAAAAGTTGGTTTAAGAAATACAAGGTGAGTGAACCTCTCTTTTCTCGCGCAGTTATCTAGTTTACATAACTTCGAAAATGTTAAAAATGTAGCTGTTGTTCACTTAGTTTTATCCCGTATCTCATCAGTGACAAATAAAAGTAAATTGATTACTTTCCAGTGTTCCCGTTGATAAGCGCTCAAAGTATGCCTTTAGATAGGCTTTGGGTGTGAAGGCGAATTCTCGTGTCTGGGCGTTGCGTGAGGAGGGTTAATGGAGATGTAAAGCCGTTAATTTAAGTTTAAGATCATTAAGTCCTAAAAAAAAACCGTACTAATGTGTTTAAGTAGAAAATGATTAACCTCCCCTTAAGAGTTTGACTGTTTAATGCGTCATAATGTTAATTTGACTCCCGGACAAGTGAAATCACAACATTCAAATGAAACCAAATGAACGGTGATGTATGGGCTGGGAGTGTCCATCTTCTGCTAATATTTCAGTCGATCAGATCTTTCCTGTCCACACTCATGTAAATCTAGGCAGCTCAATAGGCAATGTTATAGTGTATATTGGGCAGGATCAGGTATTCCCTTGATTGTTTTGATTGGATGCATTATTCCCGGACAGGATTTAAAAAATTTGAATTTGTACCCACAAAGGCATACGGGGTGGAGGATCAATATATATCTATTTTTTCATTTTCCTATAATTGAACAAATCCCGCATATAAATGATTGATTAGAGCATGATAATTGTTCGAAATTGGTTTCTAAAGTAAGGCTGTCCGAAATTTAGTCTTACTATAACCTTGTAGGAGGTAAGTGTCCGCAAAAAAATTTAGGCTGAAAATCTGATTCTAGTACTTAGACCAGCAACCCAAAACGATTGGTTAAAGTTTCATTACCAACTAGAGGGCGGCAAAGTCAAAAATGGAAGGCCACCCATTGCTCCTTAAAATCAAACTAATTCGGATCAACTTTATTTTGCGCTAAATAACTGGTTTATCGGGAACCTTTCTTTTGACCCCCAAATTGCCATCGTCTTTTTGTCCTTAGTATTTATTGCCTTGGTGGATTCAAGAAAAGGTTTACCTTCTTCTTGACCCCAAATTGGTCTGAATGAAACATATCCATACGGGGCCCTGCGGTCAACTTTTTGCTACTTTTTCAGCCAAATGTTTTATTTAATTTGGTGTTTGAAAACGGGGACTCAACCGGATTTGTTCTTGATAGCTCAAACTGAGAAACAAATATTGAAGAAAAATAAATTGAAACAAAATAGTCCAAATCAGGCCATTGTTTCCAATTTTTAAACTAAAACTTACAATTAAAATATTTTCAGTAATCTTCGGAAAAACATTTCTTAACATGGTCCGGATTCTGACCTATTACTTTATGTATATTCACTAAATATTTGTGGCTCAGTTTGAGCTTATCAAAAAACTTAAATCGGATGAGTCGTTTTCAAAAGCAGAATTATATAAAATTTTGGCTGAAAAAAGGTGGCAAAAGGACCGGCAATGGCTGAGGATGTGGCGGGCTGAGAAAGGGACAATCCTAAGACCCCTCCTAGCCACTCATGAGGGCGCTTTGTTCAGCCCGCACATCTCAGATCAGCAAAAAGGTGTAAAGGGATATGTTGTGAAAAAAACGGCAACGTCATGATTATGCGGGCATAAGGGGGTTGGAGGAATTTCACCGACTGCACTGGAGCACGTGATATGCATAACTTTTATGCCGCATAAGTAGGGTCAGTTACCGGAAGATTTATCTTGCAAACCTAAAAATCCCTCAGTACGGATTCTTTGGGTTTTTGTAACGCGATCGGTATAATAAACAACAAAAAAGCAATTATAAATCAACCTTTATAGCGCGTTTCAAAGCCCGAAAGGGTGATTTTTCATACTCAAATTGTGACCACTTGGTGGCTCCAAAAATTTATTTTCATGGTCGGAATATTTCTTTTGAGAAAAGTTTAACCACATAAACTCAAGAAATCCGTTCGACGTGGGTTTAGAGTTTGCAGATAAAATCTCCCGGTTACTGACCCTGTACTTATGCGGCATTAAGTTATGCCTATCCACTTGGCCCCAAGTGCAGTCGGTGAATTCCTCAAACCACCCTTTATGACGCATAATCATGGACGTGCGTTTTTCACAACATATTTTTCGGTTAGACCAATTTGGGGGTCAAGAGAAAGGTAAACCTTTTCTTGACCCCATTTGGGTTCAAAAGATACCGTCTCGGGTTTATCACTGCCACACAAAAAGTTTGGTTGGTTTATTTCTTGAAATAAAAATACAGTAGATAACTTTAAAATAGGATGCTTCAAGCGTTATTATTTACATGTATTATATTTTTAAATCAGTTAAATTGAAAATGTAGAACGATAACTATCTGCGCATTGTGTAACAAAAATTTTCCAAATAATAATTGGGCAATTGTTGACTTTTGGGAACTTCCTTTTTTCAAATCGTCGCCAAGTTCAATGAAATGGTTGAAACATTGAAAGTAGCTTATACGGAACATGAATAAAATTTAGACTCTTAGTTTGGCCAATGTTATCTTTATTTTATTAATTTGCACTAAATGTTGGCATGTTTATAATTCGAATGTTTGGTAAAGACAAACGAAAATTTCAGTAATTTAATTTCGGAGAATAGTCAGAATTTATCTTGAAATTAATTTAAACACAGCTTTCCCACTTGTATTTGTCTAGGCCACTCCATTTCCAAATGTACAGTAAATAAATGCCCCCGAATAATTTTTTTTTATCCCAGACTAAATGCAAATGTAAAGTTTTTTGATATTCAGCACTTGGACGTTATCGGACCAAATATTTAAACAAAAAGCAATTTAAGGCATTTATAACGGGACTCGTAGGCGTTGCGTTTGGGTCACTCGTCAATTTACATACAATTGGTGCGTGTTTAATAATACAGCCTTGAGTTTTCTCGTTCACAGCGTTTTTTTTATTGCGATTCTATGAACCAAATCAGATACAGTTATTCCGTATATTGACCAATCCACCAATCGAGTATTTTTTGCGGGAATAAAAAGAACGCCGTAAACTCGGGCTTTAGGACTATAAGTAATAGTTCTTAATTTATGAGCAAATATCTAAGATAAAGTATGAATTAACTCCTACAATGGCAAACTACTTCTGGGACTCACCAATGTTTTTATGTCACGCGTGGGGACCATGGTGTTTAATCAAGGTCATAACCTTAGATTAAATATCAACTATATTTTCACTTGTTAATGAAATGGTAAATTCAAATAATTGCTGTACAGTCCCTACCCTTAAAGGTAGTCCCCTTAAAAGCGCGCTTAATCCCCTTGACCCTTAAAAGCGACAGAGTTTCGAGGAAAAAAATGTTGTCCTTAAAGCGCATTAATTAGAATTTCTAAAAATGATGGAAATTATACACTATGTACTTTTTTTTTGCAGATTATCCTCAGATAAACTCGAGATGTTCGTATATTGTTGGAATATCAGTTTCGCGCTAAAATATGTGTAGTTATTTGCTTTGTGGGCGTCTCAGGTATTCTTTGATATCATTTTAAAAAAGCGGATGTTTCGAAATATTCATAAAATCGGAAATTAAATACGCGAAAAACGTAAGGTTTTTGAGGACTTGCGATTTCTGACAGTCAGAAATCCCGCAAGGATCTGACATCTTATCAATAAACTCATTTAATTTACGGCCTTCGAGGTTAAAATTTGCGCCAAATGCTTTAAAAGGACGGCCATGGAGGCTCGGGGCCGATCCGTTTTTAAAGTCAACTTTACTGTAGTTATTTTTTTATTTGAGAGTATTGGTGAACCTGTTATTTCAATAACACACTAACATACTCAAACGTCCTGACAGTTATTCAAAGGTCCGGGAAAAAAACAAAACGTCTTTGCACTTTCGATATTTGAATTTTTATGAAATAAAAAACTGTGATTTTAAGTAAAATTGGCTCCATGAAAAATAAATAAATTATGTCATTAATCGGTTGTTTAGACCTTTTGTCAGAAAGTCCCCGTACTCTCCAGAAACCAATATCCTTAACGGACAAAAGTGCTCTCAGAAGTAAATAGGATGTTCATACCGTTTACAGTTGGGCATTTGGGAACAACTTATCCGATTTATTTCTCAGATAGGTCAAAATGAACCAGGACGCTTGAGTACGGTGTGTATATAATCATCTTATATTTTGCAATTCTTACCGGAAATATAAATTTTATTATTAATTTTCAGGCTTAATTATTTGAAACTTAAAAAAATATTTTCTTGAAATTTTCAACTTGAGATGTGAGCATTTCGAAGCAATCACTGAAAATAATATTTTGGTCGGATTTAAAGCCAAATCGTCTTCTGATCCCAAAACTTGAAAAATCCAAGAAAAAAATTTGTTTTTCAACTAGAAAAAATGGACCGATCCCTTAAGGCGCGACGGTCCATTTTTCTAGTGAAAAAAACAAATCTGTCTTGGATTTTGTCCAATGTTTTTGGGGATCCAGGAAGGGGATTCGGATTGTGCTGGTAAAGGCAAATTCCGACCGCCCTAAATTAGAGGTTTCGGAGTCCGGACGTGCCTAGACATGAAACAAACTGGAATGGAAAGAGTTCATTTTTGCGAATTTATTTAGAGAAACGAGTTCAGTGGTCATTCTGAGAAAACCAAAAAAAATTTTTCGATCAACACCAAATGAGCTTCTACAGGCCTAGAAAAGTGCCAAAATCAAATGTCTTAAAAAGTATGTTGTTGAAAAAATTCCGAAAAAAAAAAAGGCTTCAATAAAATAATCCGTCTGGACGTAAAGCCAACTTTCTCGTCTGTGTTTCGACGGCTTTCTTTTGACCTAATTTTCGAAAAAATTAAGCACTTTTTTTTTGGAAAATGGACCAAAAAATCATATTTCGAGTTTTAGCTGGAAAATTTTCAAATTCGCCCTTGAGAGTCTTTAGATAATGGAAAATAAAAGATTATTGAAAAAAAATCATGAAAAATCGGTTAATAGCGACGCCCAACAAACTTTTTAAGAATTTGGATTTTTTGGACTTGTTCTAGTGCCTGTAGAGCTCATTTTTGTGCCATCGAAATTTGTTTTTTTGGTTTTCTCAGAATGACCCACTGAAACTCGGTTTGTCGAAATCAATCCGCAAAATGAAACTGTTTCCCATGTCTCAGTTTGTTCAGGGAGAGGCCGATTCAAAAAATATCTAATGTGCTTTCAACCACCCCCTTAAGGCGGTGGGTCGTCGCATTTTAAGGGGTTTTTTAATAGCCAATTGTCGCAAAAGTGACAAATTCGGCGGGCACCAAACTTTTACCTCTTTTTGATATAATTTAAACAAAAATCTGTGCATGCTAAAAAACAAATCGAAAGTGACGATGGCTCGTCCAATCAGAAACGTGCGTACAAAAGTGACGGAATTATTTTCTAAAAATGTATTCTCCTCCCTTGAGTTTCAAGTTCAACAATATCATGTTATTAAATAACCGGACAGAACGTTGAGCAGACCGCCTTGTTGAGTGTTGGAAAAATTCTTTGATGTGGCTTCAGAATCACCAAAAAACTCTGTATGTGCTCTAGTTAACATAGGGTCAAAGATAGGGTGCAAGAGTTTTGTTTAAATAGATTCAAGAGAGAGGTAAAAGTTGGTCCGACGATTTGTACTGGTGCGACAATTGGCTATCGGAAAACCCCCCTTAAAATCGACGACCACCCCCTTTAAAGCCGCCTTTAATCCCCTATTAACCTTAAGCGACAGATTTTAAAATATTGGAAAGGGCCGCTTTAAGGGTCAAGGGGACTGTTGACAATCCGGTGTGAAAACAAAATGTAAAAAAAGTAATTTAAAAGACATCAAAATAGGTGACAAGGAAATATAAAAATCTTGCTCTTTTAGCACGATTCACCACAATTAAAGGCATAAGTAATACAAATTTAAGGGGCTTAATTTGACATTTTAAATTTGTAGTATTAAACCGTCACCAATTTGGGTGCTGAAACTGAAAAAAAATTCCATATCTTTATTAAATGATCACAAAATCAGCTCCTTAAAAATAAAAAAGAACTATTTTTAATGACAAGGTTCAAGGCCAATTTGAAGTTCATCGTAGAAGCTTGTAAGTACCCTCAAAAGAATCGGAGAGGTCGACTTTTTAATGAAAATATTAGCAACTGGGTGAATTATGTACTGAACGGTTACTAGAGAGCAAAAAATAGTCAAATTTTTGAGATTTCACAAGGAGATTGTTGCTCTCTGGCGACCTTTCAGTACATAATTGACCCATAGACTATGGGCCATAGTTGCTAATATTTTCATCAAAAAGTCGACTCTTCCGATTCTTTTGAGGGTACTTACGAATGAACTTTGAAATTTACGGTAATTTGATACACGGTTAACAATATACGGTATTTTGAAAAAGTACTCAAATTACATAAAAACAACTTCGAGGATGATCTTCAAACGTTTTTAAGACTTTTTTCTCATTACACAAAAGTCCGAATAAAATCACGTGACGAAATAATTAAAAAATAAGGTTTGAAATATCTCATAAATGAATCCTTATTTCTTGAAAAATAAGATCACGGGACCTTTTTGGAAGATACCATTATGTTCAAAACTTTTAAATTAGGTGTTTATTAGCCCACAAATTTTTTTGGCGTAATTTGAGTACTATTTGTGTACTTGAAGTAAAACCTTATTTCTTAATTTGAAGGTCACGTGATTGTTTTTGGACTTCGGTGTAATGGAAAAAAAGTCTTAAAAACTTCTAGAGAACCTATTCACTTCTTTCAAAAATTGATTTAAGTAATTTTTGAAAACATTATTTTTGCCAACCTTATTCCTTGAATATACGGTCACGTGATCATTTTTGGGCTATGATGTAATGCGGAAAAAGTCTTAGAATTATTTTTTGATCCCGCTCATAGCCTTTTTTTGAAGATTCAATTTTTTTTGCAAAAAATAAGTACTGTAATACAGTAAAAATTTCAAAAAAAATAACGCACAAACGTCAAGTTATTTAAAATAAGTTGATCGATTACTTATTGTAATGCTACATTCAATTAAATGAGTAAGGGTCCTAAATTTGCGAATCAAAGGGCTCATGGTCCACGGCGTTGACCATGAAAACATTGTGGGAGTTAACCCCTGTGATCACAGAAAAAAAAGTTCCGCCAAGGCACCAGAGCCCTATTTTTCAATGCGGATTACCAGAAAGCCCAAGGTAGTTGAAGTTTTCAATTTTGATGCATAAGATTTCAAAACGAGATATTTTTGCATGCCCGACCATTTTTGATATTCTAGGAATGTTGAGTTCTAGAAAATTTACTGATAAGAGCAAGGTAACAGTATATCAACGTGATACAAGGCTCACAGTGGTGTCTACGTCATCATTTTTCTGATTTGGTCTAATATAATCAATTCAAAATTATGGTTTTAATAGGTCTAAAATTTTGATGAAAAAAATCCACAATTTTTGCATACAAAAATTGGTTTAATTTTTCCCTATAAAAGCCAGATTAGTGACACTTTCTGATATATTGTTCTGGGTCGATTATACTAAGCAAGTGACTTTGTGGACAATATTTAATGCGTGAATGTAATTTTTTTAATGAATTAAAATGTTCGTGAATACTCAAAATTTGAAAATTTTTGAATATCATTCTGATAAAAAATATGCTGTTCCTTATAACCAAATTAATCTTTGTTTTGAGTGTCAACCATTGACAAACAACTTTCCTAAAAACTGGCTATTTAAATTTTTGATTTGACTTTTAATAGGTCGCATTTGTTTTTTGTAGAAGAAAAGTTCAGAAAAAAATTCTCAAAAAATTCAAACCCCCCGTAATATTGAACAAAAATTTGCTCAAAAAATTAAACTATTTTTGGGGGAATCGCCGCCAAAATTTTTATGATGTTTTGACGAGACAAGTCTACGAGTGTTTTTTTTGCCGTTTTTAGGATGATTTTAAGTATGGTCGAGCCGTATATCGATATTATGCCTGGGTAACTTTAAAAACTTATTCCCTATTCTTTTAACAGGCAAATAAGTTTTTAAAGTTACCCAGGCATAATGATCGATATATAGGCTCTGTGCTCACACGGGTTTAGGGTGGCATTCATATCCTTTTCCCAACCTAAGTCCATCTTTAAAATAAATGGATCTCTATAGCGCGTGTTCTAATCCCACTAATGTTGTCTTAGTGATTGCTTGAGTGATTACAGACCGATCAACTTTGGCGGTTCCAATATCAAGCACCCTTGCATAATCATACTCCAGACAATCACTAAGACAACATTAGTGGGATTCGAACACGCGATATAGAGATCCATTCATTTTTAAGATGGACTTAGCTTGGGAAAAGGAAATACTTCAGAACGTATGATTGGATTTATAGAAAATAAATTTTGTTGGCTTAATCAGATTGTAGTAAAGATCTCAGATTGACTAACAAATTGTATATGTGGCACCACCCTTCATAATCTTAGATTTTATTATTTGGCTGGTCTAACCGAGTTAAAATAAAATAATCCCCTGTTTGCATTTATTTAAATATCATTTAAGGCTTATGAAAGTATTGGCCAAGAAGCTTTTGGTGATAAAGGTCGATATATAGTGGCTGCGTGTATTTTCTGTCAAAACATGGGTGCAATGTGTAGTTATTTATTCATAATAAAAAATGAAGTCCCATCCGTTTTACAAACCATGCTTTGCGATCCTGCCGATTCTGTCTGCCTATCACATAATACGGACGTTTGGTATTTCAATGGAACCTATATTTTATTACTTGTCACAGCCACTATTGTCGTTCCATTGGCTAGTTTGAGGCATATTGGATTTTTAGGAACGGTTTACTATTTTTGCTCAGAATGATATCGATCTTGACGAACAAGAAGAAATTTTTTAAATGCATCACCGACTCAATTGAATCAACGACCAAATTGAAAAGGTCCATTCAAATGCGTGGCGTTAAGGGGTTGGTCGTCGCAACGACGTCGCCAAATGAGGCCCTAGAAAAAATCGCATTTTATTGCAATGGCTTTTTATGAAAATATCGAAGATTATTCTTTGGTAAACATTCTCATTCTGCGTCATAACTGTGATGTCAGAAACGCTAGTGACGATTAAATCACAAGATTGTCAACTTATTTTAAGAATCGTATGATTTGATTGGTCACTACCTTTTCTGACACCATAGTTATGATGCCGAGTTAGAAAGCTTGATATCGATTACGATGCCCGAGCTCATATAATTTCTTTTTTATTCTGGTGAAGAATTATTCCGGGACAAAAAGTCGTGATGATTACGTGATCATCATTACGTAGGGAAGAAAGATTCTGTGTGAAAAATATAGATCATAACATACCCTGCTTCACCTGTATTTTATTGGCCCGATTGAGTGCTTTTTTCACCAGAAAAGAAATAAAAAAAAATTTATATGAACTCGGGCATCGTAATCGATATAGACAATTACAAGAATTTGGGTACTTTTTTGTATTTGGGTTGCGAGGCACAATTATATATAATTATTTGCTATTTAAAAATAGAATTTTTTTACAACACGTTTCGAATTTTTATTAATTTGGCAAAATTTCTGAGAGCCCGCTTTGCCAAATTACTGTTTTTGTGTCAACTTTTTCGACTAAGATTATTTTCTGTTCTCGCTCATTACCTGAAGATTAATAAAAATTCGAAAAATGTTGTAAAAAAATTCTATTTTTAAATAGCAAATAATTATATATAATTTGGGTACTCGTTTAAAATTTATACATGGTCCGGAAAGCACTTTTTGATGGTTTCAAGAATATTTTGTAGGAAATAAGTTGAAATAACTTGATTTTTGGAAAATTAAACACGATTTATGACAAAACGAGTGTGGGTTTCGAATGTGTAACTTTTGAATCCATGGGGAGATACATTTTGATTGAGACCACTAAAATAGGGCAAAAATACTGTTATTTGATAATTCTGAAGCCAAATCGAACAAAAATCCAAAACTCTCCTAGGTGAGCTGCCTACCGTCTCTCCGGGTAATTCAAGTCATAAATCATGGTTAACTCAGGGAGGAGATACATTTATGAAAAATAATTTTATCAGTTTTGTAAGCTCGTCTCTGATTGGACGAGCCATCCGTCACATTCGAATTTTAAGGATGCAAGATTTTAGTTCAAATATATGAGAGGGAAGTTATATATGGTCGAACAATTTGTATTTTTTGGGCCATTGGCCATTGAAAACCCCGATTTTCAATTTTTTAACGACGACCTTAAGGTGGTTGACTAGAGGCGCTCCTGAGCTAAATTTGAGAAAAAATATTTCTTTTTATGAAACAAAAGTCATAAACTAAATGCAACCCCAAACATAAAACTAAATTTTGCTTTTCAGCGGTCGGTTTTATCATAAACACAATGAAATTTTCATAAATTGTTCAACAAAATCTCATTTTCTGATTTGAAATTACATAAAAATTTTCTAGTAATCGGCTTTAATCTGCAGAAAAATGAGACTTTTAAGGGGATGGTCAACGCAAATCTGGACAAAAATGTCTAATGAGGTTATTTTTCCTAGAAAGTTCAAAACTGCATATTTTCTGCATTTGAAATCAATAAGTGGTATTTTTCCTTACTACCCTCGAAAGTACTATTCTAGAAAATAGTCTTTTTTTGGCAATTTGATTTTGAGTTTTGAGGCTTAATTTTTATTGCAGAGATATCAAAATTATATTTTCTGAAACTGCATTGAATTATGCGTCCGATAGGTTATGAAAATTTAATTTTGAATAAAATTTTTTCCGACTAAAAATTAATTTTGACACGTGACTTCGATCTCTCTGGAGGACAACTAAGAGGTTTAATCAAAATTCTTTGAGCTAAGTTTTATGAACGAGTGTTTGACCTTTGCGGAGATAATAATAAAAAAAAATGAATTTTCAAAATTGAGGGACTAGATTGGTTTTGTAAACCCATGATTTTCAGGCCAAAATAAGCGTTTTTTCTAGATTTCAATGAATTTTTTTCGAAAATTCTTTGAGCTAAGTTTTGTGGATATTATAAATTCTGTCATTTAAAAGAAATAAAGTTGATATCTCAAAAACTCAGGGAGGAGAAAGACTTTTAATTTTCCAAAAAGAAAATTTTCAAACGTCATTTCCGGCGGAAGTGACTATCAGTGCGATCAACTTCGACCCTGACTCGACGCGTATTGACTCAAATATTTCATTTCTGGTGGTTTTCCATATTCCTTCTGTTCTACCATGCAGGCGTGAAAGCCGATGCATAAAAAACTACGTTTTTTGGCCGTACATTTTGCCACCAGGTTAACCCCCCCCCCTTACAGGGTAGCCGGTCGCACTCTTCTTTAGGAGGGGTCACTTTGGCGGTGTAAAATTAGCACGAAGATTTGCTACGGACGACACTCTAGAAAGCAATAAACTTATTGAAAAACAAACTGATAAAAACGATCTCCAAAACAACTCAGTTCGAGTAATTTTCATTGTTTGGAAGACATCTGTTTTTTGGAAACATCTTGATAACCCCAAGTTTTCGACCACGACAAAAACTCAAAAATTACTCACAAGAAGCCTGTGAAGGATATCTTTCTTCTCGGCTATCACGCTCAAGCTTTCCAATTGCTATTGGGTTACTCTTCGGACTAAATCCGCACGACTTTCGTTGTTATCACTTCCCTTATTGTACTAAACATGCGAGTTCGTCTTTAGAATTCAACACAAAATATTCCTTCAGAATTCGGCCTCCTGGCATCAAAATAACATAACAACATATTCCTTTCCATTTTTCCGCAAATTTTATTGACATGGCATTTCTGAAATGTAACTATAGTCAGTCTTGTTGCAACTGAGCCGAGATAATCTTGGAACGACTTAAGGCGGTTTTTCGCAGTTCTAGAAGAAAACCATGTTGGAAATTTCAAAAATCCGCTTGCAGTCAAATAACAACCATAGACGTGGTTTTCGCGGTTGGCTCTGCATGCCCAAGTCTTGAGTGAGATCGGTATGCAACGCTTCTTAGGGGGGACAGTCAGTTAATTTTGAGCAATATTCGGGTTAGGTGCTCTTAGAAACTCTGCTTCCATGGTGCCTCACCCAGCAGTCGACCACAAAATTCAATCTATGAATATTAATTATTGTAGTAATCAGAGGATACAGATTCTACCATGACTGGCTATTTCTCAAAAGTTTCCAAGCAGTTTTATATTCTGGTAAATTGGAGTACAAAAGTACATTTATGCGACCGCTACCCCATTAATCATAATTTTTTCCTCTTATTCATTTTTCGAAGCAAAGAAGGGCTATAATCCAGGCAAATAAGTTAACCTCTTACCAGGATATACATCAGGATTTTCTATTTCTTGCATGGTTTTTTTTACAATCGTTATCATTGCAAAAAATTTAATGCAGACAATTCCATGCCCACTTTTCGACGACGCCGTCGCTGCTGGATCGATGCTTTATTCAGAATATAAAGACGTCATTGCAGACTCGACCGATTTAGATGCACTGAAAAATGAGTATTTGTCTCCAGCCAACGCCTCTCACCTTCTTAAAGACTATATTTACATGTCTGCTGAAAAAACTGGTGTTGCCGGCGTTATCGCAGATAATTGCACTTATGCTGGACATATGCCAGGGCCGTATTGTGATTTGCAGCCGCAAGAATGTGCGCCCAAGTATTTTACCTTGACGAGTGAGGCTGTTTATTCGATGCCGACTATGACGTTTAGTTTTGTCTGCCATACTGCCGTACTTCCGATTTATGCAGAGTTGAAGGGGAGAAGCGCCTCTCAAATGAAAAAAGTTGCAGGACCGTGTTCAGAATTAAAAAATACGATGATATCTGTATTTTTAGTCTAGAACAGATACCAGGTTATTATTTCCTTTTTGGAATAACCATGTGAAAGTAAAAAAAATCCAAAATTTTAAACATTTTTAAATACAAGTAGAATAATATATCCCTTTATCACCTTTTGNATGATCTGAGAGATGTGGGCTGAAAAGAAGAGAAAGCGGCCTCATGAGTGGCTAGAAGGGGTCTTAGGAGTGTTAGGATTGGCTCCCTCAACCCACATCTCTTAGATCATGCAAAAGGTGATAAAGGGATATAAGGTCATGGGTTTTTCAAAAAATTTCCCTCAAAATTCTGTATAAGTCACCCATTTTCATATCCCAATATAATTGCTGTTTTAAAAGTCGATTTTACTCCTGGGTATGACCCTAGTCATGGGCCATGGTTGCCCAAATCTTTTCGACTAAACAAAATTAAAGTTTTCTATTTTTTTGAAATATTCATTGAATTAGATTAAAAAACTATGATGTACAGAGCGTGGCCTAATGTCTCCGAAAGTTTTTTCCAACAAAATTCGGCGATATCGGGCACTTTCGGCGATATTGACACTTTCGGCGATATGGGGACAAAAATATATTTTTTCATACAAAAAGTAAAAACGCGTGGGCGTTCGAAATGACGTCTTATTTTGAAAAAGTTTTCAAATATAGTTTCAAATAAAGTAAAATACCAAAATGTGTAGAACCATTGGTTCTGAATCAAATGCAATCAAATAAAAATTAAAAAAAATAGATTTGGGAAATTTAATCTTGAAATATGACGTCACTGAAAGTTATTTGTAATAAAACCTCAAACTCCCTACTTCAGCGATAAAGGCTCTTTCGGCGATATGGGCACTCGCAGGAAATTCCCAACAGAAGTCTTTTAACCCCCACCTGCACGAGATGTCCTACCCCCCCCCCACCTGCACGAGAGTGTTTCAGAACACAACCACATAGTTAGATTGTCCATCATTTAATATCGCTAATAGAAAATAAGGGTGGGTTGTTCCGAAATTTCTTGAAGGTTAATAATATATGGAAAATGGAAAGAAAAATTACGAAAAAAAATCTTGGTCGTCACGTGATCAAATATAGCGATTTCTCAAAATATAGCGAAATAGCTCTTTTTCACCAGCTCAGCGTGGCGCCGAGTGTCAAAATAATAATGCCAAAGTCCCCCCCAAAGTCACTCTATTAGTATATTTGTAGATCCATTATCTTGTTCCAGTACTGTTTTAACTGCATTAAACAAAAAATTGCATCCAAATAATGCATTTCCGGTCTTTTGAGAAATTTCTAGAAACTCACCAAAATTCTTGAAATAAAAATAAGGGGAAACTATCGTGGGTCTGTTCCGATATTCCGCCGGCCAAAATGACACTTCCCCACAATATTTTTGGTCTCTGTGTTCTGAAACCGCTCGTGCAGTGTGGGTTAAGTTAAATTTTCATTGAAATTATTACACAATCTTACCTATTCACCTTGTCAAATATTGACCCCAATTTAGATTGTTTGGTTGGAAACGTTTTTGAAAACAATGAAAAGCAAGACAAAATTCAGATAATGTTTTCCATCATCAATCTATGATACATACAAAAAACTTTCGACGCTCGAATCAGGACGAGAAATTTTAAATTTCATCTAATTCGATTTAAATTTTTTTTTTCTGAACATATTCATAGGTACATCTATCGGATCGTGCTTCACTCTATACTTCCTTGCCTCTGTATTCGGTTATTTAACCTTCTTCAACTACACCCAATCCGAGTTACTCATGACCTACAACCACATCGACCCTACAAACTCCCTAACTCTCATCGTCCGGTTGTGCGTGATCACGGGCGTCATTTTAACTCTCCCTCTGGTACATTATCCGACCCGATTGGCTGTCAATTTCATTGTTCGGCCAAAGGGTGAGTTTGACTGGAAATGGCACATTGGAATAATGTTGGGACTGATTTGCACTTGTGTAACTTTGGTCATATTTATTCCAGATATTCGAGAAATTTTCGGATTTGTAGGAGCCAGTTCCTCGAGTATGCTTTTATTTATCTTGCCGGCGCTGTTTTATTTGAAATTAATGGACGGCACCGTAAAAACTCATACCGATAAGAAATTTGCCGCAGCTTTCCTACTATTAGGTGTGTTCTTTAGTGTGATGACGCTGGGAGTTATGGTTGCGAAAAAAATTAAAACATAAAAAACCTCAATTATTTATATGAAAACTCCATGAACTTATTTTGCCAAATGGTGCTCAAATTTATATGACGCTACCAACTGTAGAGTTAATTTATTTCATATTAATATCTTCCATTGTAACTAGAAAGTTCTTCAGTTGTGAATCGAAACCTGTGATAGGACCTTCAGACCAAATAAATTTGTCAGAGGTCACAAATATTATTAATAAACATACAGGATGTCACGTTTTTACTGGGATTTTTTCTTTTTGGTGTGAAAAGAAATGGCGCGCTCTGTTATCCAACCTGTCGCGAGAGCTTCTTTGTATACCAGAAAGAAACAACTCAGTAAAATGTGACTTCCTGTATATTCAGAGATATCGAAGATAATCCTTTGGAATGCTATCTCACTACGCGTCATAACTGTGATGTCAGAAAAGATAGTGACTAATTAATCACACGATTCTTAAAATAAGTTGACAATCGTGTGATTCGATTGGTCACTATCATTTCTGACACCAAAGTTATGACGCGGAGTGAGACAGCCTCCGAAAGGATAATCTTCGATATACACACAATCAGCATAAAAATATTAGTGAAAAATTAGTCGAAATGAACGATTCTGATTAGTTCATATTTAAATCAATCTCAAATTTCTGAAGTCTTTTTAATTTCACGTACAGCTGAAATGAAGTGTTCCCGGAATTCATGTCCACTACGGGACATCTACTCAGGGCCAATCAGAGAGCTCGTCACGTGGTGAGCGTATCACGTGATCGGAGGAGGATCTACCTTATATTGAAATAAAATAATTAAAGTCCAAAAAATTACTAAAATGGTTCTTTATTTAAAATAATATCACAAAATATTTTTGTAAAAATCTAAATGTTTACAATTTATAGCTCCATATATTATAACTTTGAGTTGAAAACCGTTGATCTTTAGTTTGCCTTATAAACGAGAAAAATAAATGGAGAAAAGCTAAATTTTGAAAAATTCCGATTAATTAAGCAATTTTTAGCTGAAATTAGAATCTTTAATGATAATGTTCCAAGAAATGAAAATATTTTGAGAAGCTGACAAACTATTTTTTGCGAAGCTTTGCCTCTATCCAGATAAGGGTGTGATGCCGATAAGAGCTATGATAGGTGTACATAACCGGTAGAGAAAACGTGTTTTAATAGCAAATAAGTAACTTAGGATATGTAAAGTAGAATGGCTTTTGAGGAAGAATTTTGAAGGAGAATTTTTTGAAATTTTTTTTTTAATTTTAGGGTGAGTTCCCGGGGCAACATGACTTTTTAAAGTTTATATTGGCAATTTGGGTAGGAGCTCATATGAGCTCAAACGGCTTGATATTCTTATTAGATAGCCCTTTAAATTAGACGTCCAAAATGACAAAAAAGTTTACGCTGAAAGCTAGCTGGTCGACCCCAATTTGCGTATTAGCATAGAAGCTTTTCGCCTACGCATTTTTCATCAAAATGCAACTTAATTATTTTTGATCAAAATTCAACAAAACAAGTTCCTTCTCGCAACATTCCTTTCTTTACTAAGTAGCTTAACGTTTTTTTACGGACGATCCTTTCAACAACAATAAACATCAAAAAATATATATCCGTAAAGGTGCTTAACAAAAGATTAAAAAGGTGTTTGTCGTGCTCATTTTGACCACCGAGGTGGCACCAAAATTTTTTTCCTGTGGATTGTTTTTTTGGGGATTCACCTATAAGTTTTGGAATATTTGCTGAAAGCTATTAGCTTGGCAGATAGTGCTACCGGGTATGACCCTACATATAGAGGCTAATAGCCTCAGGCTATCCTTCAGCATTTGTATTAAAAATGAAACCAAAGAGAAAAAATGGAATTTTTAAACTGATAAATTTTTATTGTGCACAAATTTGTTTGAGCTTCAAGATTATCCTACTACCGCGTCTATAGGTGCTCCAGGACAAAAATATGATTTCTGGAAGTTTGGTGTGCCAAACGGCCAATCCTTTTAGAAGACCACTCTTCTTGATTTCTGACTACAACCATTTCGTTGCAACTGAATCGCTTGTGCTGAAGAAAATTTCCTTCAAGGAAATTTTACTTGGCTTACAATATTGACGACGGGACCGGAAATTTTTGCCTTGGTATTTCCTGAGTTACCGGATATCCTTTTAGCAACGGAACTCCATCTCAAAAACGTTTACTATCTCTATAGCGCGTAATTTTTAAGCTTTTGATCCTATGTCATTTTTTTGAACGGCACCCACCCTTTTCCATGACGTTACGGGAAAACTATAGGCGATATCGCGAAACGTAATTTGCCTTTTTAGAGGTCAAAAATCCTTTTTACTCCACCAGATGATGTCGGGTGTCAAAAAAATAAAGTTTTATTTTGCAAAGTTAACCATGCCATTTAAAAAAACTATGTTGGCTGCGGTCGTTTTGAAGTCCAGACACTGCCGGAGAACCAGACATGATCGCAACAAATATCGAGAATTTTTATTATTTCTGGTCATATTCTTTTACCAACGGAACTCCATCTCAAAAACGTTTACTATACAGTATGTGTTTTTTTTACTAATAGCGCGAGTTCGAATCCCACTAATGTTAACCCTCACCTGCACGCGATGTTCTATTACGTACCTGCACGAGTGTGTTTTAGATTACACAATGAGTATGTTATCTCAAAGAAATGGCTTATTTCAAAAAATACGATTTTAGAAATTGAGTTCAATTTTTATGCTGCTCAAAACTTTGTTGAAATTCGAGAATATTTCTAATTTTGAGAATACATCTTATTTGTTTTTGCCACTCGAAAAAAACTAGGTCTCAGATTTCACCTATCAGTTAGCCAAGTCAAATTAAAGAGATAAATTGTATTATAATGTAAAATTACCAGTTGACAACTGGTGAGATTGACATACTTATTTTTATTTTCACACCAGGTGCTGTCGGATGTCAAATCTGATGATGCTGAAATGTTTCTCTCGAAAAATTACCCCTGTAAGTGTATTTTTAGAATCTTATCTAGTCCCAGTGTCGAGATTCAAAACAGTGCTATTAACACCACCAGGTGGCGTCGGATTACGAAACAAATGGAGCAAAACATTTTCGCTTGAAAAACTACCCCCATAAGTATATTTATAAATTCAAATTTGGTCCCAGTCACGAGATAAAAGAAATTGCTCTTTACACCACCAGGTGGTGCCGGGTGTCAAAATATTTCTCTTCGAAAATTACCCTTATAAGTACATTTGTAGATTATTATCTGGTTCCAGTGCTGTTTTAACTGCATATAACAAAAAATTGCATCCAAATAATGCATTTCCGGTCTGATGAGCAATTTCTGAAACTCACCAAAATTCTTCAAATTGAAAATGAGGGGAACTTTTGGGGGTCTGTTACGATATTCCGCTGGCCAAAATGATACTTCCCCAAAATATTTTTGGTCTCTGTGATTTGAAACACACCTGCACGGGGGTTAACCCCGTCGGATACCCCCTTAACTGTTTTCTTTCTGATTAAATATCATGTTAAAAACTTAATTAGTTATCTGTAACATATGATCGCAAATAATGAGGTTTTAGACTTTAGTAGCGTTTTTTTGTGGCACACAAAAAAAACTTTTTTCCTGGTCAACCGGTAATTGATGTTCCAAAACCGGTAAAAATTTTTTTCAAGAGAATCAAACAATATTTATATGGGAAGTTGCATTTAGGGGTAGTTTTTGAAGAGAAATTTTTGTGAATTATTTATTCTGATAGATCGATGAATTTTATATACAAAATTTGTATATAATTCGGCTATTGAAAACAACTCATTCGATTACATTCTCAGATAGTTCAAACTGAGCAAAAATATCTTGTGAATAATAAAATGGTCCATCGGACCAATTTATTTTATATGTTTTTCTGAGATTACTGAATTAGTTTTTCTTAAAAAAATTGGAAACAATGGTCGGATTCGGACCAATTTTTTTTATTTTATTATTCACCAGATATTTGTGCTTAGTTTGAGCTATCTAAGAATGTAATCGGATGAGATGTTTTCGAAAGCCGAATTATATGAAAAGATTTGCTAAAAATCTAGTAAAAAACGACCAGGAAGCCCCGTAATAGATATGATACCTAATAAAGTTTCAAATTACACTTTTGCCCATTTATTACAAACATTTATCTCATTGTTTATTATTTATTTACGTTTGATATTCAAAAATTATTTTTTCAGGTGTAATATAATTAATAATTTCTGTGGAAAAACTACCCTGAAATGTATACTCTCACAAAGAGATCGAATTTATTTCAGCCGACACAAAAAAGTGTAATTTGACACCCGCCGAGTTGTCACATGTCGAAATAATTAATGCCAAACATTTTCTCTTGAAAAACTACCCCTAGATGTTTTTATCACATGAACATCTTATGTATTTCAGCCGATCCTAAAAAGTGTAATTTGACACGCTCCGAGGTAACACATGTCAAAATTATAAATGCCAAATATTTTCGCTTGAAAAACTACCCCGAATTGTATATTATCACATAAACATCTTATGTATTCCACCCGATCCTAAAAGTGTAATTTGACACCCTCCGAGGTGTCACATGTCAAAATAATGACTGCCAAAAATTTTCTCTCGAAAAACTACCCCGATATGTATCTTTCCATATAAATATTGCTTGATTGAAAAAAATGTTAATCGGTTTTGGAACATCAATTACCGCGGTATACCGGTTGACCAGGAAAAAAACAAGAAAAATTTGGTGCCACAAATTTACTTGGCTACACATAGCAGAAAACCGTTTGTTGATATCTGGTATGCTCTTCGAGAATAATGACTGAGTAGGGTGGGCCCTGTTAAAAAAAGATACCTTAAGTTGTTCTTTATAATTGTAGATTTGCATTCGGAATTCTGATCCTTGAAAGAAACATGTAAATTGATTTCGTCAGGTCTGATTGTTTTTGATGAGTTACTGAAATCATGAGTCACTTAAAAATAGTTCGGTACTGGTACATTCGATCTTTCTGAAATTTTGGGCCATAATACTGTTCAAGCTACGTGTTACTGTAGACCCGTATTTTTATTCTTAACCGGTAATTTTCGATGTTTTTATCTTGCGAAAAACGGATAATTTTTGGCAAAAGTTCGGTAAAACTGGAAATCGAAAAAACCAGCTCTGCATGGCAATGTAAAATTATATTATGACCGAAAATATCAGAAAGATCGAATGTGCCAATTGAGCCTGACCTCAAACGCTGTTTTGATTTATCTAAAAAACGGACCTCACATCAAATTTTTAAAAAGTTGACACCGGAGTCCGGACTCATTTGAAGCAACGACCAAAATTAAAAGAAATAATAGTTGCGTTAAATGTTAAACCGTTGCTTCAAATGAATACCTGGTGTAATTTATTACTCAGCTACAACAAAGAGTCACACCCTAATGGCATCTTATTATCTGCTTTTCCGACTTAATACGAAATAAATTAACTGACACATACTGGAAATGAAAAATGTAATTAAGGGTGTCTCTAAAGATTTTGTGTACAGTAGAGTGAGTAAAACTCTGGGATTTACGGTATAGTTATTGGGAAATATCTAACACCATAATTGTTGAACACCACTTTACTATAGTTACGCGATATTAATCTTAAAATACGCACAAATATCGTTACAGTAAAGTGTCTTTAGTAGGACGTGTCTTAAGGCTTTTAAAACTACTGTCCTCAGAAGTACCTTTCAAATCCATATGACGAGTCCTACTAAAAACATTTTACTGAAATGTATTAATGTTTGAAAAAAATGCTTGAAAAATTGATCAATAACTTTCCTTGATTTTTCATTTCCAGTTTAAATTTTATTTTACATTTGGCAGCATTGTTCAATTTGAAGCCATAATTTTAAAATACTTCAAAGACAGGAAGAAATTCATTTTTAACAACAACCTTTCAACAGGATATCGTGCCGAGATGATAAAAGAGATCTTGAACTTTTTTGGAAATTAGACAATTTTTATAAAAAAAACTCTTTTGAAACACGGTGGCAACAATCCTACTAAAGTTTTCGGCGAGTTATGCTGCATAAATTCCGCTTATTTTGTTTTGTCTGTCGCCTTTATTCAGTTTCTGACCAACAGAAAAAAAAGAACCGATTGGCACGAAAATCTGAGTAAAGGTTTTAACGTGAGGGTTATGCCTGAACAGATTTCATTGTGATTTTGAAAACTAAAAACGATGTAAAAGTACTATGACATGTAATAAAGAGGTTATGATCAAATTTGGCCAAAATTATTTATCTTCAGGCGAATGAGCCATAAAGTCGACCTTCTAAAAAATTGTCCTAAAATACACCGAAGGTAAAAAATAATTTTCGACAGTACCATAACTTAGAAAAGATTGGACTTAAAAGCAAAAAGGTCACAAGCTCATCTTTTCGGAATGGTTTTCAGCAGACGAACGTAGTATCGGATAGGGTATTTAACAATGTTAGTTATATTTAAAGAAATAATTATAAAAGCTAGCACACAGATTCCAAATCGATTAAATTGTTTGTTGATGTTGTCATCAGAGTAGTGCATCTCGAAAAAACCCGACGCACCTGATTAAGCTTTTTTGTAATCCAAAAAAAGATGAGGTGCCTCGGGTTTTTTAAGATCTATTAACGTCTCATACGGTTCATAGGAAAAAAAACGCAAATTATTTTAAAAAGTTATGTGAACCAAGGATTTTATGTAAACTAAAAATATAAATCTAGATAGATCGTGACTTTGTCGAAATTCGCGTTTTTTCAAAGTCTATCTAATTTGTTTTGGTTTTCATAAAATCGTTTTTATTCAGACTCCCACAAATTAAAGATACACATAGTCTGATAGACAAGCCCAAATTAGGTATTTGATTATTATGTTGAATGTTAAATACAGTAGCCTCGATATTTTTTAATTCTCAGTCAAAATGTTCCTAATTTTCATTTTGTCCCTATTTACCGACACTACTGTATTATTGTGTTATCCGGTTTTATATTGTCAATTTAAAAAAGCTCAGTTAGACATGTGTAATCAAGGAATATACTCGCCCTTCTATCTTATATAATATTTCATTTGATATTTGGGCTACCGTTTTAAGTATATTGAAGAGAAATAAATTATTCATCGTAGATGTGGCGAATATATATTCTAATAATACTAAAATTTGTGAATTGAAAACTATTCAGTAGGTTCATAAATGCTACAAAGTTTTGTATTTCTATAAATTTTCTAGAAAAGTGCGATTTTTTTAGAAATTTTTACCATGAAAACAAAAAATACAGATTAAAGACTATGAAAACAGCAGCAAATGTCGGATATTTTGTAATCTTAGTTTGAAATTTANCGATTTTTGGTGATTCACCTTTATTAAAACTAATTGTGAACTCCTAATAAAATAAAAAAAAGTAATTTAAACATATATGCCGTCATTTCAGACGCCTAATAGACATAGCAAGCATTTTTTAAGATGGACTTAGGTTAGGAAAAGGATATGAGGACAAAAATCAAATTTTTTGTTCAAAATATAAAGAAAGCGTAGGCGTCTGAAATGGACGGCATATGTCAAATTTGTTTTTAAACGATTCTCTATAGCGCGTGTTTGAATCCCACTAATGTTGTCTAAGTGATTGTTTTAGTGATTTGCTTGAGTTGATTACACGCGGATCAACTTTGGCGGACCCAATATCAAGCACTCTTGCCTACTCAAGTCAATCACTTGTGGGGAGAAAGATCGGCCGACAGTTGTCGGAGAGTCCTAAGGGTTCTCTCAGGCAACTGGCGGGTCGGCGATATAACTTTATTACACTTTGGGTTTAGAATGCGTAGCTGTTTTTTTTTCACCCAGGACATATCGTTACTTATTTTAAAATTAGTAACAAACTATTTTAGTTTTTTTAAAAAACCCCACAAAACGTTTTTTCTTTTTCCAAGAAAAATGGAAATGCTCAAATCACTATCAAAATGAAAAAATGAAGATAACATCGGAACAATTTTAGAGATAATAATCGTGTCAAGCGATGAAGAAATGAGCGTCAAAAATAGTGACGACCGTAATCACAGAGTAAGTAAAAAATCGGCCTTTCTAACCAAAATTTTTCCAAAAAATGTTCGGTTTGAGTTTTTTATCATGTATTTCAAAACAAACCCCACAGTTCCCTTCATCTGTTCATTTTAAAATACATTCAAAGACAGGAAGAAATTCATTTTTAACAACACCTTTCAACAGGATATCGTGCCGAGATGATAAAGAGATCTTGAACTTTTTTGGAAATTAGACAATTTTTATAAAAAAAAAAAACTCTTTTTTGAAACACAGGTGGCAAACAATCCTACTAAAGCTGTTCGGCGAGTATATGCTGCATTAAATTCCGCTTATTTTTTGTGTCTGTCGCCTTTATTTCAGTTTCGTGACCAACAGAAGAGAAAAGGAATGGATTGGCACGAAGATCTTTTTTAAAGATCTATTAACGCCTCATACGGTTCATAGGAAAAAAACGCAAATTTATTTTAAAAAGTTATGTAACCAAGATTTTATGTAAACTAAAAATATAAATCTAGATAGATCGTGACTTTGTCGAAATTTCGCGTTTTTTTTTCAAAAGTCTATCTAGTTTGGTTTTGGTTTTTCATAAAATCGTTTTTATTCAGACTCCCACAAATTAAAGATACACAATAGTCTGATAGACAGCCCAAATTAGGTATTTGATTATTATGTTAACGTTAAATACAGTAGCCTCGATATTTATTAATTCTCACTGAGATTTTCTCAGTCAAAATGTTCCTTTATGTTCTTTTGTCCTATTTACCGACACTAATGTATTATGTGTTATCCGGTTTTTATTGTCAATTTAAAAAAAAGCTCAGTTTGACATGTGTAATCAAGGAATATAAAACTTGATCATCGAGGAATAAAATTCGGTCATTATGAAAATCACAGAAAACTTAGTTTTTTAGAATTTTACTTTTCAGCCATCATTCTAAGAATGCATTTCTTATTTCATTTCATACGCGTGAATTATAGTGCGCGTACATGTAGTGAGCGTACAATAGTGCTCATTTCCATTTGAAATTCTCAAATTTTGGAAAAAAATTCTTGAAAAATGTTCAAAAATTCCTCTTGACCTAAGTTTTTAGTTTCTACGCTGTGTACAAACGATTAAACAGCGCGTTAAACAGACAGTTGAGTAGGACGGGTTTGATTCAAAAAGTAATGCTAAGCGTGCAGTATGCTGTACAGGCCTTAAAAATGTTTTTCTAATTTACAGTTTTTGTTAAACAATGTTCATTGAGGTGAAAACTTTTCCCTTGTCCAAAAAATATTATTTGTTCAGGAAATGTTTTGATTTCACATAAACGTCAATTTCTGTTCCTGGACATTTATGAGATCCAAAAACTGAAAGAGAATTTTCTCATAATATGTTATATCATAAATCCTTGGGTCCGATATGTCCAAGAAAATTTGGAAATAGGGTTTTAATTGGGTTATCTTCAATAAGTTCTTGGAGGAACTCCTGTACCTAAAATTGAAGAGCTTTTCCTACAGCTTGCGTTTGTACAGACTAAAAAATTTTATAATCAGCTCTTATTCCTCGTACCCATAGAAATAAATTTTTCCATTTATTTCAAATGAAATTAGGGTATCCACGTTGATTAAGCAATTTTAATAAGCTTGCATTTCACCGGTAAAATTATTTTTTCGATAAGCATCATATGTCTGTTCCCAGACAATTATGGGCCCCACAAATTTCAAATGAACTTATATTATTAATTTGTCACATCATAAACTCTGAGTCCGATTTGTCCAGAAATCTTGAATATTGAGAGTTTTTGGCGGAATATGAATAAATTGTTTAAGAAATCTGTAGGGTAATATAGAACAGTTATTTAAAACATTTTGATGTTGTTGGAAAGGTTTTTGTACAAACTAAAACAATCTTATAATCTGCCTTATTCCTTGGAATCCGTGTAAAATACATTTTTCCATTTATTTCGAAATGAAAGATTAGAGTGTAAAAAGGCGATCACTAATATTTACAAGTTTACATTTAACCTTTTCAAATATTTTTAACTCTGGGGAAGTTGTTTTATCATCCTCAATTTCTGGGCACCTCAATACATTCGGCAGCTTCATTTAAGAGAATTATTACCTGTCTCAGTTGCCAAATTTAAAATATTCATTTTCCCCCGGAAATATATTTTTATAATAATCGTCAAGTTCTGTTCCTGGACAATTATGAACTTCCTTCAATTATCTATTTGATTTCATATTAAATGAATTTAATCGTAATTTTCAATATCATAAAACCAACGGATCTGATTTGTCGATAATTTTTGAATATCTAAAATTTTTTAGGCGAATTTTCAATAATTTTTCTGAGAATTTCTAAGTATTAAAGACGCGCTTACTTCCACACTTTGTTTTTTGTACAGCCTAAAACAATTTCATTATCGGCTTTTTACTCCCTAAATTCCCGTAGAAATAAACTTTCCCATTCAATTTCAAAATGAAATTTAGGGGTGTCCACGGCGACCATGAGCTATTTTTAAAGGTTAAGTTTCTGTAATGACGGAGCTACAGCAGATACTGCGGGTGTTTCTAATAAGATTAGTTGGGTCCGATTAAGTTGTTGTTACATATTCGTCTGGATCTAATCCTAGACATGTATGTGCCACCCGAATTTCAATGAATTCATATCGTAATTTTCAATATCAAAAACCCTGGGGTCCGATTTGTCCAAATTTTGGATATCGTGATTTTTAGGCGAGTTTTAGAATATTTCTTGGAGACAGGGCCAAAGGTAATATTTGACGAGAGCTTGCCACATTTTAATTTCGATTTATTTTTTAATTTGAACATCGCAACAATGATTTTATAGTTTGCTGTAATTCTCTGAATTCCATTAAAATAAATTTCCCATTATTTCAAAATAAGTTAGGGATGTCCACGGCGATTAGTAATTTGAAAAATTTTGAAATTTATTTGTTTTGTTTAGAAAATAAATGCTTAGTTCTCTTCCCCCAACATTTATGATCTCCAGAACCTAACAAAATAATTTAATTTCGTAATTTTGTGTTATCGAAAACTTTGGGGTCGATTTCTGGAAAAAAATTGTATATTTAGTTTGATTAGGCGATTTTGAACAAATACGGGTGCTTCATTATTTTCACAAAAGTGAACCAAAATAAATTTAGTACCAAATTAAAATTTCGTGTCTATATTTTTTCCAAGAACAGCTTAGGCACGACCACTAATTTCTCTACATGAAAATAATACGACTCAAACTCATAAAATCAAGAATGTGAAAACTTTTACACTTTTACAATTTAATTTTTTCAAACTTTGGATAATGTTCGGAAAAGTTTAATGTTATTTGAACAATAATCAGGTGTACCTGGTACACTGTACCATAAATAAAGTTCTATAAATTATGGACCGGTAATATTAAAGTATAATTAGTAAAACTATTTCACGTTTGGTGCAGTAGCAAATTTAAATTTATGCCATTTTAATGTTTGAAAATAAACAGCTACGCATTCTAACCAAAGTGTAATAAAGTTATATCGCGAGTCCCGAATCCCCTTAATGTTGTCTTAGTGACCCTCTTGGGGTATAATAATAGGGTGAGGGTTGCTTGTATTGGGTGCTCCAAAGTTGATTTGATGCGTAATCACTAAGGGCAAGCACTTGTAAAAAAACCTTAACGGGAATTCGAACACGCGCTATCAAGATATCTAATTTTTCAAGATCCACTTATGTCAATCCCTTAAAAAATTATTTTTTTTCCGGAGCGATATAACTTTTATATTCATATAAAAAATTTTTTTTTAGTCCTAGTCTAACCTTCATGTGCTGACGACGACGACGAGTTTATGTGTGGATTCAATGAATCCACCTCATCAACCGATTGGAGGCACCACAAACAATGGGGAAGGGACAGGGATCGGACCGGGGCTTCACCTCAAGCCCATCCGATTCATGCCCAGTCCCCAGGGACCCCTGTTCGTACTCCGACTTCCGCACTAGAGGTCGTCGGGCTCGACGACGCATATCTAGCGATATGGAGGACTCGGAGTGCGAGAGGGGGATTCAACCTCCGTAGCATTAACATGGAGGTTGAGCAAAAAATTATATTTTGTGCTAAAATTAAATTTACCTCTGTGCCTGTGTACTCCTAATTTTCCATTTTTCTCTCTCCGCCTAAAAACCTAGGACGGGGAGTAGTTGTGGGAGAAAGATCGGCCGACAGTTGTCGGAGAGTCCTAAGTGTTCTCTCAGGCAACTTGGCGGGTCGGCGTTTTTCCCGGTTTTCCCCCCTTTAGCCTTTTGGTGCTTATGCATTTCCCTTTTGGGAGTACATAAGCCACCGAGAATCTAAAGCGGGGCTTTAGGTTTTCTTTAGAAAAAACTGTCCCGAAATAAAAGATTAGTTACCCCCTTTTGATAGTAAAGAGTTTCGAAAGCAAACAGCAAAGGACAGGGCAAGTTTATCAACACACTTAGAACACATTGGTGAGATTCGAACACGCGCGTATAGAGATAGCAAGCATTTTTAAGATGGACTTAAGTGGGAAAATGATATCACCGAATGTTGCCAATATCGTCAGTATATATTTTTTGCAGAAACTTTCAGCGATATTGGCTCCCTGTTACAGGGGCTCTATAGTAAATGAACAAGCCAAGGCTTAGTCATCTTCTTAAAACGTGAGATCCGGCTGATATTGGCTAAAATCAATGAAGAGACTTACCACCAATATTTATATTTTAATATTTATCACTTTCGTGTAACAAGTTCGCATAAATTTCGTGATTTATTCATGATTGTGCCAATTTTTTTTTTTATAGTTTTAACAAGTTTCACAAAGTTTAGTAGGCTATGTGGTTATCAGAAGATTCTTAATAAAAACTGTCTTCACTGCTTGTGTCTAAGCTCTCTTGTTATCTGCCCGTAAATTCTTAATGAGTAAAAATTAAAATGTGTGCATAAAGAGAGCCAAAAAAATTGATGAAACTGTTTTAACATTTTTTCGGCTGGTCAAGAATAAAAAGTTTAAAACTCGTCAAACACTATCATGGTATAATTAACGTAGGTTTTCAACTTTGGTGACATCATTAAATCGACACACTATTTTTTGACATTAAGGCTCTTGTAAAATAATTTGGAGCCCTGACATATCGTTTTTCATATCTCAACAAACTCACTTATTGACTAGATACTGTATGACTATTTGAATGGTGTTTACACTATTTTCATGACGACCACACCCTTAATGAAATGGTGCTCCTCAGAAATGTGTTGCTCCAACAGAAAATTTTACAATCGTATTAGCATTATTTTTTCTGATAAATTTCAAATAAATTTTCGTTTGGGTCATTTAAAAGACTTTCAAAATCTTGTAATTTCAAATTATATGAAAATGAAATAAAAGTTTATAAAAATTTATGGTTATCATTTATTTTTTCAATTTTTCCAATTTTATATATTCGATATTTCTTCCTCAATTAATTTGGCTACTTTGCTTAATTAATTTTATTCAATTTATTAATAATTTTTAATAATTTTATATTTATTTTGATATACAGTAGGACTTTTAACATTAAATATATTGGTCTCTTTATTGAGAACGCACTAGCCTCTTACCTACATCTTTTAGCCTCACCACAACGCTAGCCACCTGGTTTGTAGTAACTAGTATAGTTGAGGGGGACGTGCGATGTTAGAACTATACATTTTACTACTGAAGAAGCACATGGGTTTAGACAAAATACTCTGAAACCGGAATAAAAAAAATCTAAGAAAATTCTTACCAATATTAAAATTATTTAGTTTAAATAAAGGACTTTTATACAATTTTCAGTTTAATTTAAATGTGGAGACATTCATTAATGGCGGTTGATTAATTTTTATGCCTGTTGTCTGTATAGCACATCGATAAAACTTAAGGGCCTCGGTGCAGCTCGCAGATTCTGCACTTGTTCGAGTTTTTTCTCTTGATAACGAACTTTTTGCACTTCAAATTTTCGGAGGAAAACGAATTCGAACAAAAGTTGGCTTTTCTCAGCCCATTTTTTTATAATATGATTTTCTTAAATCAATTATTTTAACTTTCTAAATCTTCTTCTGAAAAAACACTCGAAAACGCGCGTTTGCTTCCATGGTGTCTAAATAACAGTAAAATTTATAATTTTTCATTTATTACTTAGAAGCTTTAAAATACGCTCTAGACTCTAGAGTCTAGACCATCAGCTTGGATTTATTCAATTTTATTTGATACGATTTCTACGTCAAAATCGAAAATTTAAATTTGTGAAAAAAGACGGAAAAAACCTAAATTTTACCACATCGTAAGAAATATTTTTTTATGAGTTCAATTTATCAAATTTGACGTGGTGGATGGGTCGGCTTATCAAATTCGGTAGTTTGAGTGTGATACAATTTTTTAAATTCGGATAATGAGGTTTTTAGAGTATTTCTGCCGATCCGTAGTTTCGTTTAAGAAAGTTTGATTCAGAGTATTAACAAGAGCGAAGAAACAAAACGAAGACATATTTGAATATAGCGAAAGTAGCCATTTCAAATATTTTCAGCTAAGGATTCCAAAAAAATTAGTTTGAAAAATTTTTAACAAGAAATGAAGAAAATTTCCAAAATATTTCCAAATAGTTTCGACCGAAAACCGCAAAAAAATGTCAGATGATTTTTAAAATAGCACACAAAAAATATGAAGAGTTTTTTCGTTGATTTGAAACAAATACTGTAAAAAATTTTCATTATTTGTCGAATTCGAAAAGTTTAATTCGAACTCAATGTTTTCTCAAAAAGCAATAACTCGAAAATTCTGTAGTAACAAAAGCTGCCTAGAGTATAAAATATTACTTTGGTGGTATATTGGGAAGAATATATCCCTTTAATACATTTTGCTTAATCTAGGATGTCCGGGCTGAGGGAGCCAATCCTAACAGTCCTAAGACCCTCCTAACCACTCATGAGGCCGCTTTTCAGCCCGCACATCCTAGATTAAGCAAATGGTGGTAAAGAGATATTAACCCTGTAAAGAGTTTTTCATCAAGAGCCCATATCCGTATCTGTCAAAATGCACCGAGGCCCTTAACCGGTTAACTTGAACACCATAAAATGAGAGTGAGATTCTTAGAAGTTAAGCTTTTATCTAAAGAAGTTATTATGAAATTTGGGTCAATTTTACTCAACGACAAACTTGGCTGTTCATGATGTTCACACATAAAGAAAATATATAGTCAGAAATGCCCTCAGGTCAAGAAATAAAATTAAAAACATTTAAAAAGTGATGATCAACAACCTACTGATTTCTACGTGCAATTTAAAACAATTAATTAGCCAAGGTCAAATGATGACAAGTGAGATTTCTTAAGTAGTCAAAAATTACTTTCTGAACCTAGGCTGTCAAAATGTCTGATACACGTTCGTCAACTGTTAATTAAAAAAAATGAATTGTAAATTTTTTTTTTCTGGTGATTGATATTTTTGAAGGAGGTTTTTTTTATATTTAAAATTAATAGGTCTTACATTAAATTTGAAAAAATATTTCATAGATTTGACCAAGTAGTGAACTAGTGGTAACTTTAATACAGACCACACTTAGTGTAGGTGACCTATGGAAGTCTATGACTCGAGATCTACACATCATAGGAAGTTAATTTTTGCGGCATTCGAAATTTTTTGTCGATATCATTTCAGAAAAATAAAAATAAATCACTTTCGGACATAAATTTTTTTCCAAAATTTTGAATACTCTTTAAATGTTTCATTCTGTCATTTTTGAACTGCTTCATTAAAAACTATAATTTTTCTTGCATTGGGTAATCATGATTAAACATTGTTAGAAAAAATAAAATAAATTCCATTTTTCGAAAAAAATTTGAAAATCTGGAGTATCATACGCAATCGAAACTTTGAACGTCTCGCATAAAAAACCAAAACAAGATATTCAAAAACGTATGACATATTAACCGCGAGCACATAATTTGCAATAAGTGATTGTTTAATCAAAAAATCTGATATCAGTGCAATGAAATTCAATAAATACTTATTACACCGAAAACAGTCAATTTAACATGACATTTTTGTCGATTTCGAGAAAAAAGACCGAAAATTACATTTCTAATTCCATATACATCTTCTTGAATAACCTTAATAAATGATATGAATTTGGTCAAAAAAACGGGTTTTTCAACAAGTATCACGACCGGTACGATCATACAAAAAACTTTCAAATAAATTTTTTAGAAATTTCCGTTAGAACAGGACTGATGTTCAAGAATAATTTAAACGCGTCGGTTACCGTCTTAATTTAACCCGAAGCTGTTTATTAAGCATCCCTTTTGTTTTAACTTTTATGTCGTTTTTCTCAAAAAAATCGAGGTTTGGGAGCCAAAAATTGTGTTATTTTCACTCATGAATCGTGTGGACCAAGAAACGACCGGTTTGGAATTTGTTTTAAAACAATTAAATACTGATAATGGAAAAAATCGCTATATTTGGATCAGGTGACAACCCAATTTTTTATTCAATTTAAATTTTTAATTTATTTATGAAGTGTCAGAACAATCTACCCAGTATTTGTGTCGATTCTATGTGTCGATTTCAATGGTGGGCACACTAGCCATCATTCAACTTGTTTCATTTATATTTCGAATACACGTCGAAATACAGGGTGTAAGGTTTTTCCCTTCTTTTTACCAGATTAGATTAATTTGAATTCCGCCGTTTTGATTGGTTGAATCTGAGAAAGACGTAGGTTTTTGCCAACAATAATCGTTCTCATTATTGGATAGCAATTCATCCAATTTGGAAAAAAGAAGGGAAAAATCTTACACCCTGTACGGTATATATTCACACTATAATTATTCGAAATTTCAACTTCTACAATGAATTTATTTAGCGTGTTCTCACAATAGCCGAAGATTTATGTGTAAAAACAAAGATCCACAATTCATTTTTTTTAATTTTAAGTCTTAACAACTCCATCAGACACCTGACAGCCAAAGTCACCAGGTCATCGTCAATTAATTGTCAAATCTCACTTTTTCTAATTAATTATTGTAGAATGCACGTCAAACTCACCAGGTTGTTTTTCAACAAATTTTAATTTCAATATATTTAATTTTTTAACCTTTCCGATTTCTTAATATATATTTTCTTTATGTGTGAACATCATGGTTTGCCAATTTTAATGTTTTTATAAGAAAAATATTGTTTTTTACGAAAACATCTCAAAAACTAACTGCATGTGTCGACAATACTGTCTGATAAAATTTTAACTCCAAGCTCACTTGTGTAGTTGTGTTTAGAAACAGAAACTGAAAATATTATGAAAACTATTATTTTGGTCAGTGAAATATCGTAACAGAACTCAAAAAGATTCACTAATATTCACTAATATTCATTTTGATCAATTTGGTAAACAATTGCTCATCATTTGATAAATGCATCATTTAAATGCCATTTTTTATAATGTGAATTTATCACAGTATTGAGGCATACTTTGTTTTTATTTTTTCTCGTAAACAAATCCATTGAAGGTTTTGTCGATGAAGATAACCAAAAAATTGGTAACTTTGACAGCTTGTATTGAATGATTTATAGTGCGTGAATGCTTATTCTTGTAAATAAATTTATTCAATATTACTTTTTCGGAAGCATTTTGACTTCGAATCATTAAAAAATACTGAAAAATTTGGCGATAATGATGGAAAATTGTCAACTGACCATTTTCTTCAGTAGCATGTTGCATGGTTTTTAAAAATAAATTCTTTATAAATATTTTTAAGTGTGAATAGGGGATTTCACTTTATTACACTTTGCTTAGAATGCGTAGCCACAACGTTAAAATCACACATTAAAAGGAGTAGTGGCTACGCATTCTAAGCAAAGTGTAATAAAAGGATATATGTAAAAGATTAATGCGAAAGATTAATTTCAAACCAATGATGAAAATCTTTCATGATTTCCCCAACCCCTTACTAATTTTGTTTCAACTTATTCTCAGGAAAAATACATTTATGCATTTTCTCGGAAACCCCATATTTTAACAAGGCACATTTGCTGCCGATTACTAATAAAATAAGATTACAATCAATAACCATGTCAAATATTTATTAAGCAGGAAATATTCAAATGGTAGCGCATGAGTTTCAATTGGTGTCGAGACCAAAAATGATCTGTTAAAATGACACTAGGCTAGGATATAATCATTCATTCAATTCAATCAAAATAATATCCTTCGATCCCGTTTGAATTCTCTTAATTTGCAAGAAAGAGCCTTATAAATAATAAATTACGCTGCTTGATCAATTTAAGTGCAACGTATCGCTTTTTGTCTCGACACTTTTTCAAACTTACGCGGTATAAATATAATTCGTGAACAAAATAAAGTATAGAAAAACTTGCGAGCCACATAATCGTGTCAGATGATCTGACTCAGATCTCATAAAATAATAACAAAAAAAAGAATGAGTTTCTATCATATGGAGTAGCACAACCCCCTTAATAATCTTATAACGTTTTAAAAATAATTGTTTCTGTAACCTCGAAAACACATCAAAATCTTTCCATGATATTTCCATTAAAAATATTCTGTATATCCCCTATTCACACTTTTGTTAATATCCCGGCCCTACTACTTAAAAACACACTACGTTTCCTAATCAGGGCCGGGATATTAACAAAAGTGTGAATAGGGGATATCGAATCATTATCGATAGAACAATATGAGCATCACGAAATTTTAGAAACGTCAATTCAGGAGACCCCTGATAAATTAGCTTGAATATCATTCTACGATAGAAGTAGTTATAATGAAGGAAAAATTCGGTCCAAGCTTTCAAATGAATAATTAAGGGGCTTAAGGGGGTTAGTGCGCACAAAAATATTCGACTGAAAAACTTCTAGGACTTGTATGTCTTCAAGTTGACTCACAAGGAGGCGCAAAAAAGTCAATCTTTTTGTGCAGCGAAATCAAATGAAAATAATTATTGTAGGGTGATATAGAAACCGTTTTCAAACTCTGTATAATAAAGCTTTAATTGTGATTATTTTAGAGAGTGAGAAATTTAAGAATACCAAATGCATAAGTTTTTTTTAAAAACGCAATTTCGTAAATAGAACATTAGTGATCCTGATTTAGGTTCGCTTTTTGACCAGTACATCATTTTTGAGTCATATTTATTGTATTTGATGAAATATTTGAAATCCATATAAAAAAAACTTGCGGATTGTCTGTCCAGTAGTTGTTAGGAAAAAATTAAGATTTTTCGTAATAAATATTGCGAGATTTTTATTTGTAGCGCGCTCCAAAGTCAAACCTTTCTTATTAAATATAATAAATATGACTCAAAAATTATGTGCAGGTCAAAAAGCGACCCTAAATCAGGATAAATTCGTTGAAGGGATATGATTGTATTTATTTTCAATCTCACAGAAACAGACTCGGAAACTCATGGAAATGGAAACATTCTCGCCCTGATATCGTAGATAACGCTTTAAAAATAGTAGTTTTTCTGATCAAAATATTAAAAATGATGAGCCAATTAGGTTCAAAAAGTACTTTTATTCAAAAATTAACTACAAGAAATCGATTTGACAGTATTTTTGGAGCAACCAGAGTTATCCACTGTTCTAGGTTTGACAATACAACTGAAAATTTGTAGAATATCCCCTATTCACACTTTTGTTAATATCCCGGCCCTGATTAGGAAACGTAGTGTGTTTTTAAGTAGTAGGGCCGGGATATTAACAAAAGTGTGAATAAGGGATATGTATATTTTTATCGCGCATAAATTATGCGGCATAATACAATTTCAAATTTCATGTTGATAAATTTTCTTCCATTTATTATAGAAAGGAAGTTGTCATGATGAAAAATTAATGTTTAAGGGGGTAGCGGTCGTACTCTGTTTTGGGTACTTTGAGGTGTAAAAAAAGCACCACATTGCTTGGGAACACTCATAATTTCTGAGTCAGAAAGCATAAACTTATTTAAAAAAACGATAACTAAATTTCAAAAAAAAATTCGAAATTTTGATTTTTTGAGAATGTTTTGAGTAATTTTCTTTGGAAAACATTAAAACTTAATTTTCGCTCAGAAAAACTCAAAATACAGTGTGTATGAAAAAAGATGTAGGCAGATCTCCTCTTCGGCATCACCCGAGCTTCAATTTGATGGTATTTTCGAGTAAATCCGACGATTTTTATTTTCTGAGTTCTCACATCCGGTTCACTTAAATGCAATTCCCTAGAATTGAACAAAAATTTTATTCCCCAATTTTAACAACAACATAATTCTCGTTTTTCACAAATTTTTACTGCATTCTGAAATATAGGCTCGGAGGAGCAGAACTTTAAAGAGCGAAAACCTTGAAATAAGGCGGTTTTTGGCGGTTCCAGAAAATACTAGTCCGAAATTCAAAAATCTTATTCCCTCTTTATACGAACATTATTGTTTCTTTGGTTCATGTCAACTTGGCATTGCCAAGTTTGAGTAGAATCGTATGCGAGCTTTAGGAGGAGTAGAACTTTGGAAGTTGATTAGGCGTTCTAGAACTTGCCGCATGGTGGTACAAAATGGCCTTGCTCAAAAGTTTCGAAGCAGTTTTGTCTTCTGATAAAGTGGAGTACAAAGGTACATTTTCACGACCGCTACCCCCCTTAATTTTATGAGTTAGCAATTTCGGCTCAGCCAACGTGCTAGAGTAATAAAAATTTGAAAGCCAGAGAAATCATTTGAACACAAACAGATAAGGAATTCGGAAAATTTCAAACATTTTGAATAATAAACGAGTCTCAATAGAATCACTATTAGGCCGTCCACGGTTTATCTAGAAATTGGAGCTTGAAAAACACCCAATACAATACAATACTGTTTGTTATTGTGTAATTGTTGTTTTAATTTTAGCCTTGAAGCAATACCCTGTGGTTGGATGGAAAAACGAGTAATAAATTATCATCATAATTACTCCAGCTATATAAACGAAAAAGTTAAAACAAAGATATATTGTAGTTGATTCATGCAGTTGATCTTCAAATGGTAATTCATCCTTCGGATCTCCATGAGTTAACTTTTTCCATAATTTGTTACGAAAAGTATCGAAATAATAGGGACACTGTGCTATTAAAAATATAAAACCAGTATGCTCAATTGTTGTGTATAAATAGTATGAGATCATTCTTTTACGATTTTGTGGAGATTCGGCCTTTTTAAAAAGACCCGGGATCCAAGTAACGACCAAAATTACAGAACATAAACATTCATAAAGAAATTTTAATATTTTCTGGTCGTTCTTGAAAAAATCAGTTTTGAACCAAAACCTCACTACAAAATAACTCAGGAAAACTCTCAAACTTAAGAAACTAATAATACCAACAGGTATAACAACAGGAGCGCCGTGCCTAACCATAATCGTGTCGCCACCGTGCATTATGAAATCGCTCTCACCGTAATCGTGCTGTATAATGTATTTCGAAATGGTCTCTTGTATGGTCGTCAAGGGATTCTCGGATTTATAGAATTCGTGCCAATTTTTGTAACGTTGAAACTCATATAAAGAAACTTCAACAATTGTAACAAATTGAAACGTTCGAAAGCTAATTGTTAAGCCTTGCCATCCATAATTCAAAATCGATACACACAAGGAGTGCCAAAATCCAGTTATTTTTTCTTGAATTAAATTCACGTCGAGTTTTTGAATATGCGGATAATTAGCAAAAGTATTCCCAAGGCTTATCATTCCATAACAAACTTTATAAAACTTTGTTAGATTTTTAAATGAAAAAATCGAAATGAACTTATTTATAATTAAAATTACTAAAAATCCCTACTCTATTTGAAATACTGCAGTCTGAGGTTTTACACTAGTCATATTTTTTTTCTCGCATGTGACTTTTAAAAAATAAATTTAAACCAATCAGAAGCCTAAATTGCTCAACGTCTTTGTGCCAGAACATATATTTTACTTTCTAAACTTTTCAGGGTTGTCTTGAAAATTGTCTCACCCATTTTTATGTGTTCAATGCCAAAAAATAAATGAAATTGTGATTTTCACAAAACTTTTTCTCCAAAAGTATTGAATTTTTCGGACCTTGAGGTCTAGCGGCCCACAAAAAATTGAAAATTCATGAAAAAGCGGAAACTTTGTTTGTTATTATGTGTAAAAAACCAAAACTGAAAGTTTGTTGCAGAAAAACTGATCCCAAACAATTCTCGAGGATCCTTCAGATTATCACAATCATCATGAAGGCCGAGCGTATAAATTTGTAGAACAAGCTGTGGTACAAATTCGATACAAATTGCTGTCACTCGGAGCAAAGCTAAATCTTTTTTTCTTAAGCGGATTGTGCTTGTAGATCTTTCGATTGAAATGCAAAAATTCGCCATTAAGGGGAAGGTTGCCTTAAGGGGGTGGTGGCAGTGAATTTTGACATTTTGGAGGCTTGGTACGGCCAAACTGATAAAGATAAGGAATTTCGGAGGAGACAAAATCAAAGATCTATCCTAGATCTTGCGATTCCATTTGCAACTTTATTACCACTCACACCAACCACTTGGTTAATCGCGGTTAATCACGAGTCCGCTGGCTTATTTCAATTAAACAAGGATCCTAGGGTTTTTAGTGGAAGAAATTAAGATTTTGTGAAAGTGTCTGAATTTTAATGGCTTGTTTCTATTTTTTTCTCAGAGCGCTACAATTGAGTCGAATGTGTCGAAAAAGGGTGATTTCCGACGTTTTGATATAAGGCTTTTCTGTGGAAATGCCAGAAACGTCATTTTTGGAATATAGGGAGCTCAAAGTGTCTTACATATCACCTTGATTCTATTTTTTCGAATGTCGGCCTGATTGGCTGTGAATCGACAAAAAAGGGCCCGAAAATGACAACTCTGAAATTAAAAGTGATAATTCGAAAATCTGAATGACACCAAAAGATTTCTTGGGTATGATTTGCCGGTTAAAATATTAACAACTATGATCTGATTTTGAACACTAACGGTGCTAGAAATCAAAACAAAATTTTGATCAAAAACTTTAAATATTTTCTAAAATCCTGTGAGTAAAATCAGACCATATTTCTTAATATTGTTTCCAGCAAATCATACCCAAGAAATCTTTCGGTGTCATTTAAACTTTCTAATTATCACTTTTATTTTTTAAATTGTCATTTTCGCGCACTTTTTTGTTGACTAACAGCCAATTAGGCTGAAATTCGAAAAACTACAACCAAGGTGATATGTAAGGCACCTGGAGCTTTCTATAGTCCAAAAAAGACGTTTCTGGCGTTCCCACAGAAAAAACCTTATATCAAAACGTTGAAAAACACCCTTTTCGACACATTGGACCCAATTGTAGCGCTCTAAGATATAAATCGAACAAAAAAGAACCAAGGTACTAAAATTCAGACACTTTCAGGAATTTTCACAAAATCCTAATTTTTTTCTGATAAAAACCCAAGGATCCTTGTTTCATCGAATAAAAGCTGAGGGACTCGTGTTTAACCGCGGTTGACCAAGTGGTTGGTGTGATTGGTACTGAAATGTTAAATGAAATCGCGAGATCAAGAATAGATCTTTTCATTGTTTAAGAAATTTCCAATTTGTATCTATAATTCGATATTATTCGGTTTTGTCTCCGTCGAGGCAGGCCGATTTTATTAAAAAAAGCTTTTCGTTATTTTAAGCAAGAAAAATTTACTTTTTTGACGGAGATGAGAATATACTGCTGATTAGAGAAGATACAAAATGATATTATTTTACAATGGAAGACAACGGAGTAATGAGCGATAAACTCACATATTTTTTAAATAAAAAAAGTGTTTTTGGGAGTATTATTTCCCGATTTATTTTTCGCTCGGTCAAATTGATCAACCAAATGAAGTCCAATTTGGAAATCAAAAATATTGGACTTTTCGGATATCGTTCATTTATATGAGATGGTGGAAATCGAATTTTATATTTAAACCATAATTTTTAGAGAAATGATGTTTTCAGTACGGGCTTATGTTTCAGCAGTCGAGGACATCATGACTGAAATTAAATTTATTTGAAAAAATGGAGATCAGGTGTACCATTAATTTGCGTCAAACCGTTCTTATTTCAAACATTTCTTCAAAATTAATTCGAAAATGGAGATAAGGTGTACCATCAAGTTGAGTCAAACCGTTCTAATTCAAACATTTTTTCAAAATTTTATATCTGCGTTAATTAAAGTATGTCCCGGAAACGTTATTTTTCTCCCAAACGTTATGTAACATGTTTTTCCCCTTAGGAGATCCCTACATACGGTATGTACAGTAACATACCCCATCTGAATCTAAGTAAAATTTATTTTTTCTTAAAATTCATTATTAAAGCCCTCTTAATTTTTTTCATAATTTTGTTTTGGCCAATAAATTTTATGAAGATCTTCAATCCAAAAAATATAGGTTTTTGTTATGTTGACTTATTTTTTTGAAAATATCCTACGTTGCACATGGCAAGAATTGTATTTCACCAATTTGTGTAATTTTTGTGAAAAGTGGCACATTTGATGTGTGAAAGGGTAATGATCTTGATGACGACATCACACTGCAATCTGTAATTAAGTTAGAAAAATCATCTGTGTTTAACAGCAGCTCTCATTTTCAGGACTTTATTTATCAAAAAATTATTGGTAAATTAACGCTTAATGCGCAGCTATACGCTAAAATACAAAGGGAATGCGTTTTGACTCCATACTAAGTAACTCAACAAAANTTCAATGTGCTTTTTCTTAGAAAACTATCATTAGAATTAAAAGGTACCTATTTAGGATCAACTCGAGGACAAATAAGAAACCAAAGTTCCTTACCTTACAGCCGTAGAGTCAAATCCAAAGTCAGCCGACGCGTTTGACTATTCATTTTGGCATCCATCAGAACTTTGCATATAACCAAATTTCTCAAGTTCCCCTCAATGGAAATACTGAAAACTGCGATGATTATATTTCGCATAAGAATCGATCGTTTTTACAATCAATTTTCATAACAAGTCGAACGACAATTAGCGAAATAATTTTAGCATTGAAATTGAACTCGTCTCACTCAAGCTCATATAAAATTTTCGTAGATGAAAAAAATCAGTATGTGGTGAGAATTGAATTTTTTCGCAAAAAAGAATACCTGGATGGTAGACTACCATTGGTAGTCGCACAACTGTAGTTAAATTGCAACGCCGTCTATCGGGTATTTAAACCTCAAAATTTGAATTATATCCACGATTGTCTTGTAAGTAGGCCTCCCGAGAAAAAAACAGGTACTCGATAAAAAAGTCGTATGAATCTAAAACTTTCAGGGCGTAGAAAGTTATTGGTGGTGAAAAAGATGGCTTTGAAATTTTTTGATGCCATCACTTGGTGGCGCTGTTTCGAGTGTTCAAAAATCG
>SCLH01000109.1:80674-92734 GCA_004367855.1 Oikopleura vanhoeffeni
AAAAAACTATAAGTTATTATTATCATATATTTCTACAGTAATTTTAATATTGCTATAGTATCCGAAGGCTTATAAAAGGGGATAATATAATTTTATTTAAAATTTTGTTAACAAATTAGCCCCAAATCGGCCGAAGGCCGACAGAAGAGCATTTTATGTTCTAAAATAAAACTTATTAAAACATCAGCCATAAATCGGCCGAAGGCCGAAAGAAAGGGATTTTATGCTTTAAAATAAAACTAATTAAAAAATGAGCCCTAAATCGGCCGATAAAAAGGGATTTTTGGTTTTCAATTTAATTTGTTNCAACTTCTCGCGTATAATATATTCGTGACAATAAGTCTAGGAAACTTGCGAGGCCAATATAGTGTCAGATTCTGACTCAGATCTCATAAAATAATAACAAAGAAAGAAGAGTGCTATCTTATGAGTGGCACAACCCCTTATCATCTTTAAGTTTAAAAATATTGTTTCTTGACTCGAAACACATAAATCTTTCATGTATTTCCATTAAATATTCTGTAATCCCATTCACACTTTGTTAAATCCCGGCCCTACACTAAGAACCACTACTTTCTGCATCAGGCCGGGATATTAACAAAGTGTGAATAGGGATATCGGAATCTATTATCGATGAAAAACATAGAGACACGAAATTTAGAACGTCATAGGAGCCCGCTGCTAAATTTGGTGATATTCATTCTACGCATAGACAGTAGTGTATAATGAGGGAAAATTCGGTCCAGCTTGTCAAATGATCATTAAGGGCTAGGGGTTAGTGTCCACAATTAAATCGACTGAAAACTCAGACTTGTTGTTCAGCTTGCGTCACAGAGGAGGCGCCAAATCAATCTTTTGGCAGGCGAATCAAATGAAAATAATATTGTAGGGTGTATAGAACCGTTTTCAACTCTATTAAGCTTTAATTGGATTATTTAGAAGAGTGAGAAGTGTTAAGAGATCAACATGCATAAGTTTTTAAAACCATTTCGTAAACTAGAACATAGTGATCTGGATTAGGTTCGCTTTTGACAGTACATCATTTGAGTCCGATTTTATATTGTGATGAAATAATTTGAATCGCATATAAAAACTTCGCGATTGTCGTGTCAGTAGTTGTTAGGAAAAATTAAATATTTCGATAATATTGCCGCAGATTTATTTGTAGCGGCCCCAAAGCAAACCTTCTATTAATCATAATTAGACCAAAAATTCGTGCAGTGCAACAAGCGACCCAAGCAGGATTAAGCGTGAAGGGTATGAGTATTTGATTATTCATCTCACAAAACCGAAACAGGAATGGACACTAAACTCGTTCCGCGTATCGTAGATAACGCTAAAATAGTAGTTTTTCTATCAAAATTAAATGATGAGCCATAGGTTCAAAGTACTTTTTCAAAACATTAACTAAAGAAATCGATTTGCAGTATTTTGGCAGCAACCAATAGTTTCACTGTTTAGGTTTGAAACACTGAAATTTGTAGAAATGATGTATTAGTTTATCGCGCATAAAACTTCAATTATCTGTTGATAAATTTCTCCATTTATTATGAAAGGAAGTTGCTGATGAAAAATTAATGTTAAGGGGTGCGGTCTCTGTTCTTGGTACTTGAGGTAAAAAAGCACCACTTGCGTGGGAACACTAATTTCTGAGTCAGAAAGCATAACTGTATTAAAAGTAAACTAAATCGAAAGAAAAAAATTCGAATTTTGATTTTTGAGAATGTGAAGTAATTTCTTGGAAATTAAACTGTAATTTCGCTCAGAAAAACAAATACAGTGTGTATGACAAAAGATGTAGGGATCTCCTCTTCGGGCCACCCGAGCTTCATTGTGTGATGTCGAGTAAATCCGACGATTTTATTTCTGGAGTTTTCCATCCCGGTTCCTTAAGCCAATTCCCTCAGAATGAACAAAAATTTTATTCAATTTAAAACAACTAATCTCGTTTTCAACAAATTGTACTGCATCTCTGGATCTAAGTGCGGAGGGCAGAACTAACAGAGGCGAAACCTTGAAATCGGTTTTTGGCGTCCAGAAGTAATCGTCCGAATTCAAATACTTATTCCCTCTTTACGAAATTTTGTTTCTTGTTCATTGTCAACGGCATGCCAGTTTGAGTGAATCGTATGCGAGCTTTAGGAGGAGTGAACTTGAAGTTTAGGCTTCTAGAACGTGCGGCCATGGTGGTGACACAATGGCTTGCCAAGATTCGAAGCAGTTTTGTCTTTGATAAAGTGGGGACAAGTACATTTCACGACCCTACCCCCTTAATTTCTGCAGTTAGCAATTTCGGCTCAGCCAACCGTGCTAGGTAATAAATTTGCAGCCAGAGAATCATTGACCACAAACAGATAGGGAATTCCTGGAAATTCAAACATTTGATATGAACGTCTCATGAATCATTTTAGCCGCCGGTTTATCTAGAAATGGGATTGAAAAACCCTCAATCACAATACTAGGGTTGTATTGCTGTATTGTTGTTTGAAATTTTAGCCTTGCAACAATACCCTGTGTTGGATGAAAAACGGATAATAAATATTCATAATCTCAGCTATTAAACGAAAAAGGTTAAAACAAGATCATATTGAGTGTTCATGCAGTTGATCTTCAAATGGTAATCCTCTTCGGATTCCATGGTTAACTTTCCATAATTGTTACGAGAATATAGAATAGAACTGGGCCATTAAAATATAAACACCGTATGCTCAATTGTGTGTATAAATCAGTATGAGCTTCTTACGAGTTTGTGAGATTCGGCCTTTTAAAAAGACGCCGGATCCAAGTAACGACCAAATTACAGAACATAAACATTCATAAGAAAGTTCAATTTCCTGGTCGTTCTTGAAAAAATCAGTTTGAACCAAACCTCACACCACAATAACTCGGAAACTGCTCCCATTAAGAAACTTCAATACACAGGTATCAAAACAGGAGCGCCGGCGAACATATCGTGTCGCCACCGTGCTTTTGAAATCGCTCTCCCGTATCGGCCTTGTCATGATGTAGTTCGAATGTCTCTTGTATGTCGTCAAGGTCTCGGCATTTTATAGATATCGTGCCCATTTCTTCTGTAACGTTGAAAATCAAAGAAAGAACTTCAACAATTGAAAATTGAAACGTTCGAACTATATGTAAGCTTGTCCACCAACAAATCGATCACACAAGGAGTGCCAAACTCCATTATTCTTCTGTGAATTAATTCACGCGGTTTTGATATGCGTATTAGAAAAGTATCCAAGGCTATCCATTCATAACACATTATTAAACTTTGTTAGATTTTTAATGAAAAAATCGAATGAATTATTTCATAATTAAAATATAAAATCCCTACTCTATTGAGATGCTGCGAGTCTGAGGGTTTACACTGTCATGTTTTTTTCTCGCATGACTTTTAAAAATAAATTTAAACAAGCAGAAGCCTAATTGCTCACGTCTTTGTGGCCAGACATATATTTTACTTCTAAACTTTCAGGGTGTCTTGAATAATGTCTTCACCTCATTTTATGTGTCATGCCAAAAATAAATGAATTGTACTTTTCACAAATCTTTCTCCAAAGTATTGAACTTTTTGTCGGACCTTGAGGTTACGCGGCCCACAACAAATTGCAAATCATGAAAAGCGAAACTTTGTTTGTTATTGGTAAAAACCAAACGAAAGTTGTTGCAGACAATGATCCCAAACTTCCGAGGATCCTCAGTTATCACCATACACAGGAGGCCGAGCGGTATAATTTGTAGAACAGCGTGGTACAAATTCGATACACAATTGCTGCCTCGGAGCAAAGCTAAATCTTTTCTTAGCCGGAGGTGCTTAGTAGAGTCTTCGATGAAATGCAACATTACCGCATTAAGGGAAGGTCCTAAGGGGTGTGGCGTGAATTTTGACATTTGGAGGCTTGGTACGGCCAACTGATAGATAACGGAATTCGGAGAGACAAAATCAAGATCTATCCTAGATCTTGCGAGTCCTTGCCACTTTATTACCACCACACCACACATTGAGATATCGCGGTAACACCACGAGTCGCTGTGCCTATTCAATTAAACAAGGATCCTAGGTTTGTAGGAGGACAGAGATAAATTTGTGAAAGTGTCTGATTTATAGGCTTGTTTCTATTTTTTCTCAGCAGCTGCACAATGAGTCGAATGCGAAAAGGTGATTTCCGAACGTTTGATATAGGCTTTCTGTTGGAATGCCAGCAACGTCCTTTTTGGATTATAGAGCTCATAAGGTCATTAAACCTTGATCTTCTTTTTCGAATGTCGGCCTGTTGGCGTGAACGACAAAAAAGGGCCGAAAATGACACACTCGAATTAAAAGTGAATCGAAATCGAAGGACACCAAAGTATCTTGGGTATGATTTGCGGTTAAATATTAGACAACTATACTGATTTTGACACTACGGTGCTTAGAATCAACAAATATTTGATCAAAACTAAATTTTTTCTAGAATCCTGTGAGTAAATCGACCTGATTCTTATATTGTTTCCGCAAACATACCCAAGAATCTTTCGGTTCATAACGTCTAATGATCCTTTATTTTAAATGTCCATTTTCGCGGCACTTTTTGTTGACTAACGCCATAGGTGAATGTCGAAAAACACTACGAACCAAGGATATGGAGGCACCGCGGCTTTCTTAAGTCCAAAAAGACGTTCTGGCGTTCCGCACAGAACAAACCTTAACTCAAACTTGAAAAACACCCTTCTTCGACACATTGGACCCAATTGGTATGCGCGTCAAGATATAAATCGAACAAAAAAGGACCAAGGTACTTAAATAGCAGACACTTCAGGAATTGTCACAAAATCCCATATTTTTTCTGTAAAAACCAAGGACTTGTTTCATCGATAAAAAGCTGAGGGACTCGTGTTAACCGCGGCGATTGACCAAGTGGTTGGTGTGATGGTAACGAAATGGTAAATGAAATCGCGAGGATCAAGAATATCTTTTTCATTGTTTAAGAATTTCCATTTGTATCTATGAATCGATATTATTCGTTTTGTCTCCGTCGAGGCAGGCGATTTATTAAAAAGCTTTTCGTATTTTTAAGCAAGAAAATTTACTTTTTTGAGAATGAGGAAATACGGCGATTAAAGAGACAAAATGATATTCTTTTAATGGAAACACGCGGATCGGCGATAAACACATATTTTAATAAAGCGTTTTTGGATGTATTATTTCCGATTATTTTCGCTCGTCAAATTGATCACCAAATGAAGTCCATGGAATCAATCATTGGACTTTTCGATACGTCAGTTATATGCGATGGTGGGGAAATCGAGTTTATATTAACCCATTTTTTAGAAATGAGTTCAGTACGGCTTCATGTTTCAGCAGTCCGAGACATCTAGACTGGAATATTAATTTGAAAAAATGGAGCAGCAGGTGTACCATTAATTGCGTCAAACCGCGTCTATCAACTTTTCTTCAAATATATTCGAAATGGAGATAAGGCTGACCAGCAAGTTGAGTCAAACCGTTCTATTCAACTTTTCAATTATCTATATCGCGTTATATAAAGTAGTCGGAACGTTCTTTTTCTCCAACGTCTAGTAACATGTTTCCCCTTAGGAGTCCTACATACGGCTCAGTCCGGTAACTATCCCCTGATAGAGCTAAGTAAGATTATTTTTCTAAAATTCATTATTAAAGCCCTCTTAATTTTTTCATATTGTTGTGTGGCAGATAATGTTATGAAGTCTTCAACAAAATATAGTTTTTTTATGTTACTTATTTTTGACAAATCTACTGGCACATGGCAGGATTGTATGTCACCATTTGTTGTTTGTGAAAGTGGCCTTTGATTGCTGAAGGGTAGATGCTGATGCAGACATCACACTGCAATCTGTATAGTGTGAACTATCATGTGGTTAGACAGCATCTCTATTCGGACTTTATTTTCAAATAACTATGGTATACGCTTATGCGCAGCTATACGCTACCAATACAAAGGGAAGCGTTTGACTCCTAAACGTACTCACAAAAGCCATCAGATGCTTTTTCATAAGATAATAGCATTCTTAAGACAAAATTGTTTAAAAGAGCCCTAAGTCCCTATCCAATGTTGTAATTGTGTACTAACCGACATTTGCATCATCAGATATCCGACAAATGGAGATTAGGTGTACATAAGTGACAACCGTTCTTATTTCAAACATTTTCATTCATTATGTAGTGCGATGAGGATCACAAGTTGTTTCCACATTTTACTGACAATTTAATAAATTTTTAGATTTATTTCTGTGTATGAAATCTTCATTTCTTATGATACATATTTGGACTGTTAATTGTAGCATGGATGTATAATTCGATTTCTCAAGTGCGTAAAGTTTACTTGTCTCTTTAGGAATTTAGTTATCGCAAAACTTTATTAATTAAAAATTAACAGCTTGGCATATAATTGCTAAGGGAGTACGTCGCATTTAGAGACTCGAAGAAATTCCAGTTATTAGTAAGATCTTTCGGAACAACGACAAACATAACTTGACAGATGTCTTTTATTCATGTCAAAAAAAGATTTTCGCGATAGACAATTTTAATCACGATTTTGGGTGTCGAATTTGGGAATTTCGTTATTTGAATCGCTGTTTCCGAAGAACGAGATACAAAACGCTAAGTGACCTTGGGGGCTCGCCCGTTACCTAAGATCGTATTCTACCGTAGTCGTGTTTCTGCCCGGAACAACCAGGAAGGGTAGTTTTCCCGAGCACTCAAAATAAGGCAAAAAAACTATTTTTTGCTCATTACGCTCGGATGAAATTTAATAACAAATCGGACCTTGGGGTTCTGCTCACGTTCTGCTGGGCAATAAATCTATGAAAGTCTTTTAACTTCAAACTCAGGAGAGTAGGCTTTGAAGTAAATATTGCACTTTGGAAGGTGTCCTGATGGTCGCCCATCAAGCCTCCGATTTGTTTTGTGGAAGCAAGATTCATGTTCAAGCTATCCCCAACGAATCCAAATCGTGCTGTTAAGTATTCAATTGAGCCACGCTGAAAACCCGTTTTGGCTTGAAATGCGACCAGTACCCTAACCCTTAAATTTTTTATTCCACAGCGTTCAATACCCGTGATGCGAAATAACAAATAATAATATCTGTTAGCCATACGGAGCTCGCATGTCAAATCACTGCACCACCCTTAAGTGCCCTGTGAGCAGTCTTATTTTAACACACGTCTCAATTCGAATTTTAACGTCTTCAACTGAAAATAATGGTCTTTGTTCGCTTGGGAGAGATTTTGAAACAATTAATGAATTTATATTTGGCGTCAGTGTCTGTGATTATTATTTTGATTTTTAATTTTATCACTTTAGGGAGTTCTGACCTTGTTATATGAGTAGGTCTTACTCATATGATAAAGATAGTGAAGAACATGGCACAATCCTTCTTTACGAAAGGCACAGACCTTACCTCCTAACACCCAGAAACGAGAACTTCGCCGTCCACCAAAAGCCTATCTAACGGCAATACTTTGGGAGTGCTTACCATGGGGCAACTGGGAAGATATCATCAATTATTTGCATGATTGAGATCAATGATAAATTAAGGACACAACGTAACATTTATAATTCGAAGTTGTAAACTAGATGAACTGCGGAAGAAAAGAGAGGTCACTCACCTTGTAATTTCTTGCAAAACCATACATTTTTACAATGACTATAGAGTTGCAATTCATGAGTGACTTTCACATGAGACTTGTCATAATTGAAATATGTGATATCTGATCGCTTTACAAAAGTTCATTCATATGCCGCGCGCGTCGAATATATGCGTTAAAATGTTGAAAATATTGAAATCAGCTGACACTCAATCCCACTTGTCTATATTGTCAATTTGGTCTTTGTTCGGCTCTCTTGTTAATTGCCGTTCAAATTTTTTCGCAAATAATTTTTTGAAAAGTGATTTTTTTCATTATTTGGGTTCATAAAATCATCACTTGTGAAAACTGTTTCTTCCGTTATTGAGACTGCAGTACATAAACTTTATCAGATGCTCTAATACTTCTAAAACTTGCTTCTCAGTGTTTTGTTTATGTATCGTTTCCCACAATGAAATTTTAGAAATTTTGACGAATCTAAAAGAAGTAGGAAAAACTACCTGTCGAACGTCATCGTATAAATTTTCAACTGTTTTTGAATAAATTGAAAACTCTATGACTAGTTGTTGTAGTCTGGCGATGTTATTTCTGCGCCGTTTTGGCTGCAATTTTTTGCTTTAGTGTCCGAGGAATGGTGAGGGGGTTAAGATAAATAACATTCAAATTCACGGATTCTATTTATTTTGAAGTCGAGGCTATTTATGGATGATGTACTAGACTACGTTAATTAGGTACAAGTCCTAAAAGTGACTCAAGTTGTTTGGTGTCTCTGATCGTCGGTTCGGAGAGCTTAGCCGTACTTGTGCGATGACAGTAGACAACTTATTCATTAAGTTCTAAATACTTCGGGCTTGTAGACGATAATATCTTATTTTAGTGGACAAGTGTTATCTAATGTTTTGGCTTAAGGGTGTGGTGTCGCCTGATTTTGATTTTCAAGCCATTTTTGGATAATCTAGCAGAGCTGATATCTCAAATTTTGCATCTTGAGACCACTCTCCGTGATTTACCAAGTTAACGTATTGATACATGCCCATACCCGAACCTACGCTTTTAAAGCACCTAAACTTTAAGACGTTTTTTCTCTTCAATTTCCCATTTTTAATTTTTTTTTGTGCGGCTCCAGAAAGAGCCTCACACATACTGCGCGTCTTTTCTAGAATTTTGCTTTTGCGCGGACAAGAACGCGAAACTAAAAGTAATTTTGATGTCATTTGGTAGGGCCACAAAGTATTCCTCCCGTTTGACTATACAGTTTTGGTCATCTGCTCTGCGCACACTTTTCTGACATGAACTCAGCGTTTTTTTAATTTGATTCGGCGTCTTTGGAGCCATGTAACTTTTTTGGCCTGATTTTGAAAGTAGCAACCAGAATGCTTTCAATATTTTTCGGTAATACAACCACTTTAGGCTTTTGGGCATTTTAATCGTGTAGCGTCACAAAACAATTGCGCACTTTTATTTATCTGATATCATAATGTTTCGTTTTGGGCCGCCAAAGGGCAATTGGTAACGACAATGAATATTATGTTTTAGGCTTCTTTGGAGCCTGACCAAAAAATGAATGATTGACATTGAAGGACTAAAGATCGTTGATGTGTTTTTAAGGGGCTTTTTGAACGGTTGGCGCTTGTCGGCGTAGGGGATTGTATTCAGATTATTGTGCAATGAATCACCGCGAAGGTTGTTTCTTTAGTCTTACGTTTTTGGGTATCAGCTCTGCTGTTTATCCAAAAAGCTTGTGAAGGTCAGATCTCGAACCCACACCCTTAAGGGCCTCGGTGCTTTGGATTGCCTGTGTCATTTTTCTTTCTTGATAGGACTTTTTGCATTCAATTTTCGTATCAAAAATTGTTTGATACGTTGCCACTTTGAGTTAGTTTGTTTAATTCTAATTCTTCAAGATTATTATTTTTGCTTTATAATCGTCTTTTGAACAACACTAAAACGGCGCGTTCGCTATCGAGTGTTATTACAGTTAAAAGTCAATTTTTCTTAATTAAATAATTCAGGAACCTTGAAAATACGCTCCCGTCGACATCGAACTCGAAAATTTTTTTATTTTCAATTTATACAATTTTTAAGTAAAAATCGAAAATTTTAATTTTTGAAAAAAGACGAAAAAAATCCAAATTTTAGCACATCGAAAGAGATTCGTGAGTTTAATGAAATAAATTTGATATGGTAGACAGGTTGGCTCACCAAATAAGCAAGTCTCGGTGTAATAATTATTTTTTAATTCTTTATCAAAGAGGGCTTAACTAGATTACGCGCAAACCGTAATATCATTCAAAAAAGTATGATTCAGAGTATAAACAAGACCGAAAAAACAAAACGTAGACATGTTTAAATATAGTGAAAGTTAGCATTCTTAATATTTTCAGCTAAGGATTCCAGAAAAATTAGTTTGAAAAACTTTGAACCAGAAATAAGGAAAATTTTTAAAATATTTCCAAAAAGTTTCGACCAAAAATCTCAAAAAAGTGTCATATGATTTTTAAATAGCATATAAAAAATATGTGGTCACCTACGCGAAAAGTAAAAGTAGGGCCGTTGATCCATATATTAAAAAGTTTTCTTCGTTGATTTGAAACAAATAATGCAAATAATATTTGAACACAAAATAAGGCATTTTTTTGATAATTCATTTTCAATTATGCGAACGTTTTCGTTAATTCATTATCAAGCATTTAACATTATGAGTTTTTTAACAGAAAAAGTACACAAAGTCAAGTTCAGTGCAGATCTAGAATTTTTTGATAATGTTCGGTTCTTATTTCAAACATTTCTCGTAATTTGTCGAATTCGAAAAGTTTAATTCGATCTCAAAATTTTCTTAAAAAGCAATAATTCGAAAATTCTGTAGTTACAAAAGTTGCCTTGATTATGGAGCATTACTTTGATGGTATATTGAGAAGAATACATAAACCCAGTAAGAAGTTTAATATCAAGAGTCCATATCCGCGGATATCCGTTACGGATAATCCGTATTTGTCAAAATGCACCGAACCCCTTAAGGAGGGTAGCATCGACTCGGCAGACTTGAGTCAATTTAACTTACGAAATTAATTAGGTGTTTTACTTTTTTGTGCTTATTATCGTTAGCTTAACCAGAATTAATGTGCAGCTACTTATAAAAATAATTTTTGTCTATTTTAGGAAAGATTCGAGTCTGAACTTTAATTTTTGAATTCGTAAAATTTTCAAAAAAAATCAAAGCATTATGAAAATTTTCCGCATTTTTTGTCCAAAATTTTTTCTTATTTTTTTTAATTCTGTAAATAAAAAAAAAAATAGCCAGTTTAACTTTTTTCATGCATATCTACTAGTACATATTTTCTGACAGCCGTTTCAAAAATCATAAAATCTTTATTTTTCATCTTCTGTCGAATTTTATGGAAATTTTATGAAAATTTACCGCAAATCATGTCGAAAATTTACAATTTAGGGTTTTTCAAATTATCAATAAAAAATCAGGTAGAATCACTTATTTGATTGTTTTGCATCTATTAAATATCCGTATGTCAACTAATGAGTTTGTCGCTTGATTTTCATTTCTTAACTATCGGTGAAATTTTTAACACTCGGCTGTACACTCCATAAGTGTTATTTGGCAGTAAATTTTGAAAAATTTTCTGCTAGTAAAAAATTCGAAATAAAATTGTGGGTGTAATAGGCGCCATTTATTTAGATAGTAAGAACATTTTTTAATATCAAAACGCAATTAGGTCAATTTTTATCTCAAAAAAAGTTGTTTTTCTCTACTTTTTGCCATTTTGACCATTTTTCATGGAAAAAACTTTCATATAAAGGAAATTTTTTAATACGCAACATAGAAACAAGACTTTTTAGCGCATTACACCCGACAATGTCTGAAGTTTATTAATATCGTCTTCAAAAAAAAAATCCTATGGTCGGGTTTAGTTGGAAATGAAGTTCCAATGAAAAGTGATTTTTGATATTCTCACAGATAGTTAGTTATATTAATACCTTAGAAATATAAACGTTGGCAAGAATGGACACATTTATTGGAGATAAAAATTAAAAAATAAGTTTTCTTTTAACGTTTTTTTTTCTTTCATATATCGCCCTGAAAAAATGTACCAATCTGCCGGATCGATGCCACCCCTTAACCCGTGTTAGCACAGCACCTTTAAAAAGGTGTTTGCATTTTTAAAATCATCTGAAATATGCAAACCAAACTTCGTAGAATTGTCTCCTTCGAAAACATTATAAAGAAATTTGCAAGGATTTCAAAAAAGTGACTTGTTTTTTTTGGAAATTTTGTTCAAATTTTACGGAGGGTTGATTTTTTGAGATTTTTCTCCAATCTTTAACCTCTAAAAAAATTAAATGCGACCTATTGCGTCAATTAAAATTTGAAAATAGCCAGTTTTTAGGAAAGTGTTTTGTCCATGGTTGACACTGAAAACAAAGATTAATTGGTATACAGGA
>SCLH01000109.1:114133-128434 GCA_004367855.1 Oikopleura vanhoeffeni
GACCCCTGCTTAAGACATAAGTCCACAGTGGCACTAGACTGTGACACGTCATGACAGTGCCCTAGATAATCTATTTGCATAATTGCCAACTATTTTAAAGTATTTTTACATTTTTTAGTTTCAGTCACATTTAAGTCAGCATTAAGCTCATAAAAACTTATGGGCCATAACTAATGGCCCATAAGTTATGGTTTCAAAACGTTGGCAATTATTCAATGCGGGCACTGTCGACTTTTTCATAATGTAAATTCTGAGGAATCCCGTTTTTTGAAATTTATTTGATGATTTCTGCTATATTATTTATTTTCTTCTGCGGTCTCTATAGGAAGTTTTATTTTGTTCACAAGTGATTTCTCTGAAACTCAAAAGAATAAATAATTATAATTTTTAATAATCGTTTTTTAAGCGAACGCGATAAGAAATTGTTAATCAAAGAACATAATTGAATAGCTATGGTTTGACTTATTTATTAATTACCTATATGTGATTTGAAAAAATGTAAGGTTTTCCTAAAAAATGTATGATTTTCCGAAAAAACGATAGCGGCAGTTAATGAGCTTTTGGGTGTATTACATCCGGTCTAAGGCAAAGATCTATCCTTTCAGGTGTGAGGAGGTTAACTCAAGAATATAATTCATTTCGATTATACTGTATACAGTACACTAACTTACCATTTATGGAAACCCACTTTCGTGAAAAAATGGTTTCCATAAATGGTTATGGGTTTCCATTAAAGGATATGTGTTTCCATTACAGGGTAATGGGTTTCTATTACATGGTAATTTTTGGCAAAATTTGTTTTCAGCCGAAAAATTGAAAATTTTTGAGTTTTTCTCTAAATTACATGTTTAGGGATGAATTATAGCCTATAATTTATAGGGCAGCCGAATGGTTTCCATAAATGGTTTCCATAAATTATAATGCATTGTTTTTCAAAAATGGTTTCCATTAAAGGGTTATGGATTTCCATTACATAGTAATGGGTTTCCATTACAAGGGGGGTTTCCATAAATGGTTAGTTGGTGTATGTTTCAAGTTTAACTCTTACTTTCTTATGGCGGTTGTGGTCATAAAATTGTCATAACATGATCTTCTAAATTATAAAATTCTCAGAGATGTGACACGATTATGCCAGGTCTTTAATATTAATATCATTTTCCTCGGTGACACTTTTAACCGATATATTTATATAACGTGGTTTCATTGGGCTCGAAAATATTTCTTAAATATTTTAATTGGGACTCTAAACAAGTCCACTGTGAAAACTGTTTATTCAGAGTTATTATTAATACCAATAACAGGAAGAAACAATATAGAAAAGTGAAGTAAAACAATATTTTGTTGTTTTTTCATCCTAAAATATCAATATTTACCTGGTGGTTAACCGCGGTTAGTAAAATGGTCCTATATGTTGGTTCAAAACCCATTTAAAACCTAGAGGGTGGTTCAGTAGGCCTTCGGGCGAAAGCTGACTGAAACCCCGTTTTTTTCAATGTCCGTAATTATTCACGCTTTTGAATTTTATCATATTTTTTCGGTCGAGCAAGTTGAGGACCTAACAGAGAAATTAATCAGAAATCGTCTGTGATAAAGGATTTTTATTCTAATTAATTTTTAAAAATATAAAATTAATGGTTCGGTGTTTTGGGTCAGCAGTACTTATAACGCCGCGGTAACAGTGCCCACTCCTTGAACTTGAAGATATAAATTGATTGGACAAAAATAACAAAAAAAAAATTGTATCAATGCTCAGCTAGTGGTAAAAATAATAATAAATACGATTTATTATTAATTTGATATTCGTAACGAATAATTCGTTCTGAATTTTAGAACTTCATTTTTAACAATTCATCAATTTTTCCATAGTTGATTAAAAATATTGCTGATAATCTCGAAAATTATTTTGATCAAAAATATTAACTGCATTACGAAATTTTCCTCGAACTTAATCAATGACATTTTGCAAAGTTCGATGAATTTATTATTTTGGATTATTTGACATTTTTAAATAAATCTTTTTATAGTTAATTAGTAAATATCTCCAAATATCTGTAGAAAAAACTTCAATTTGAAAAAGCAAATATGCCCAAAAGGGAATGATTAAACAAGTCACCTACTGTAGTATAAATATCTAGTCAGTTCTAGACAAATAATAAAAAAAATATTTAAACTCGAAACACAAATTTTTAATTTTATTTATTCTCGGAAAACTTCCGCTTATTTAAATTTGAAATAAAAAATTTAATTATTTAAATTAAAAATTTAAATTATTAATTCAAATCCTATAAAATTGATTATTTAATCAAAATTATAAATTTCATTCCTCGAAAAAATAACTTATTTTGCTAGTATTCTTGTATACGTATTCATAAAATTCAGAAAATCGGTTTGGCATACGATCTTCAACGTCGAATCGACGACCGGTTACTCGAGGAATTTGGTCCTGAATCGGACTCAGAACCGGAAGTGGACCGGAAGTCTCCAAAAAAGGAAAAGATTGGTAAGCAGTTTTTCGAATCCGTATAAGTGAACACGACCCTATTATTTTGAGCGAAGAAGTTGTACGGTAAGTTGTGCGGTAAGATGGCGCTAAGTGAAACCACAAACCATTTACTAAACATTTAAAAACCTGACTACACTTTTTAACAGGTGTAAATAATTAAGGAGATGACCCCTTAACGGGTATGCTCAGAAATTCTAAACAATGACCAACTCAGATGGTGGTAATTTATTACCAGCTAACTTTGAAAAATCATATTTTTCTTCCTGGTTAAGTTATGGTCGACATACTAGACTAATTTTGAAGTTCAAACAATTTTTCGCAGATAAAAAATAATTAAAAAAGTTTTCATGTTTACGAAAAATGTATTTTTTTACTCGATTTACTTTCAAAANGCACGATTACGGCTACGAAGGATTGGAAACCTCCATAAGACCATAGTGGCAGAAAGAATAAATTCTCCGAGTCCCTGATTTAAAAATTTTGATTCCTTGACGTTAACTACAGCGAAAATAGGCAGGATTTTCGTAAAATCAATCTTCCCAAAAGTTATCCATTCAGGCCATAATTACGGTCTTGTGATAATATCACTGCAATGTTCGACATCTGATACTAGATTATTATTCAGACGTCATGTAGTCATTATCACCCCAGGTCCATTATTTTAATCATGGGTTAAACCCATTGGTTTGGCCTATCTCGTCCTACGAATTTCCAAATTGATACTAATGTTGTCAAAGTAAATTGTGCCATCAGATTCAAACCCCCGTGGTCAATTAACCTTAAGGGATTTGGTGCAGTAGTTATTTTGACCACGGTTCGCTGCAATATTCGTTATTTTTCAATTCGCACCTACCATCCCTAGCACTCTTCGGGAATCTTGCAATTAAAAAAAACACAAATTATTTCTAATATTTTTCGTAACATGAAATCGGCTTTGCTAACTGAAAGCCCGAAATATATAACAGATGATCAAAATACAACAATACCCATTAGTGAATAAATTTTCCGGATGATTCGACCAAAAGTAAAATTTGCGAAACTTTTGACCAATATTCTAGTAAAATTTCCAACAAAAACAGTCATTTCGGACTTGTCATAATAACTGGAATAATTCTAATATGATATCATTTCAAATAGCAAAAAAATCAACTCCAAGATAAAGTTACCTCTAATAAACTATTTCAAATAGAGTTTTCAATTTTTGTCTTTTCAATTCTTACCAATCAAGTAGTAATGTGCGCGCATTAATATCAGCATTCTGTAAATAGTTGCTTGCGAAATTATAATAAATTATTAATAATTTCCTTGCTTCAAACTTTATAGTAATAAGATGTATTTATGAAAAAGAAAAAAGAATCGCGATGTACCGTTCTATTACTTTTTAATAATCTACATTTTGCTATATGTTAACTAAGTAATAATTTTCAAAAAATTTCGGGCGAATTTTTTTTTTTTTTTTTTTTTTTTTTTTTTTTTTTTTTTTTTTTTTTTTTTTTTTTTTTTTTTTTTTTTTTTTTTTAAGTATGAATTAAAAATATGCTTGTCAATCGTAGAAATTTTTCTACCAATAATATCGCATAATGTATTTTTATACTATATTTCGGTATACTTCCATATGGGAAGAAATCCGAGAAATTAGTTTTAGCATTTAAAGGTTATGTTATAATGATGTCTAAAAAATCATTTTTAACTCTCTTAAGTCACTGGAACTAACAATATGAACAATGGTAAACATATACGTTCACTCAATTCTCACAAAAAATCTTGAGTTTTAAAAGGGCATTTTCCCCACAAATTGCATGAAGCACCCACTATCCCCTTAATCTCACCGTTATATTTATATTTTTATATTATATATATTACTATAGCCTTGTTATAGTGTATGGTTTCTATTGACGATCAAGAGTGACTAAATGACCGTCTAATCGGGCAATCCCGATTTCAGATTCAAAACTCCTTCCCGTATAGCCCCATATCCAATTGCGCTTCATGATCACTTTTGGAAATATCGATTTTCTAACATCTCGAAATCCTGCTATTAAATCCGGCTAATTCGACAAGAAAGTTTTAAATCAGTGTAAACCCTGCCAGAATTAAATTTCTCTTTCTGTTCAATTATATAGTCTCTATGGCTTTCCATTACCAGAAGCCTTAATCATTGCAGGCTGCTAAAAAAACAACCCGGCGAAATTCAACTGTGCTTCTCTCCTGCTATACTTAACGATGATTCATTACACGGTAGTGAATATGATTAATATAAAAACATAATAAAACCAATAAACGTATCATGCGGCTCACTGGTAATGTACTTACAACCCGTAAAAATAATTCATACTCATAATTTGGCCTAAACCTCCAGTATAATTTTGGTTACAATGCGCGTCATAAAACTAAATTATTGTATGTAAGTATCTGTTGCTTAAAATTCAAGTACACTTAAAACAAATGGGCAAAAAGCACCCTTGCACCCATATAACTCCGAAAGCTACCTAATCCTCCACCCCACGCGAAATTCAACAATTTTAATTGCCGGAAGTTGCGAATATTCACGGTCCGCCAATATTTGTCACGGGGTTTCAAATACCAGGATCCCAGATAACCTGCCCTTTAATCATAAAAAAATACCACATTAATGTAGTTTCTTGAAGGAACCGGACGTTCGGCATCATTAGGCGCGAATGCATCTAACTACTGTAGTTTTTCGTGTTTACCCCGTGCGCTCCCTACGTATAATGTATCACCAAACATTTTTTGCAACTTTGATATGACTCACATGTGTACAGTTGTGTCAACTAAATTGACATTGAAATTTTTATTTTTACAAAATCAACCGGCATGAGATCGTAATTGACCTTTGAAATATACCAGTGTTTAAATCTCACACAACAAGCAGGTATTAAAGACTATAACTATTCTAATGTTATATTATAGGCGGAATATTCTCACGACGAAAGCGTTTTTTTTTTATTTAGTTTCACGAGTTTCTCATGATCATGATAAATGGATTTTTAACATTTCAGACTATTCTTAAGGGTCGTGATTTTACATAAATTTGCACTTTTTTCTCTTGCTAAAAAATCTTTTTACCACTTTGAAAATTTTTGATAAAACTTTTCGATCGAATAGTATGCACTTTGTGCTCCTTCGTATAATCTAGTTTTTTCAAATCGAAGTTTTACTTATTAATCGTTTTAAACACTAAAAAACGATTAGGTTGAGGGGCGTTCAGAAATCTGAGTAAAAGTATATTTCTTATAAGAAACCAACAAAACGGTCTCGACCACCAATTCAAATTATATTCTGGTATCGTTTATACTAATTTCGACGTCAGAATCGAAAAAAATTTAAATCCCAAAACGAATTAGTTTTTCACATCGTAAGAACATCGTTATCTATGCATATAGTTAACTATACGGTTTTTCCAATGGGCCAATCCCAAAAGAAAGAGCAATCGGATTTTAGCTATTCACGGGATTTACCGATCATCGTTCCTGAGAATTCAAAGTGCATTGCGGTACCGACTCTTTGATCTATGACTACACTAAATTTATTGAACAAGTACCGTTTGACCGGAGAACAGTCCTCCATTGATACGAGCTTTTTATGCTGATATTTTCCCAAGATTCGGCCTTGTTTTTAGTAATTCACCGGTTAGTCGGATCGGTAAGAGACAAATCATATCAGTTCTCAAGTATCATTCTTCTGAACGAATTATAATTTTAATCGTATTACATTTCACCAGAGAACATTCGCTCGCGATTCTGGTTGCGCTGAAATTAAAACCCCGCCTATCAGTTAATAAATATTATAAATTGCAAACATATAGAACACGTGTCGCTCACTTGTTATTTCTTTACAGACCAGAAACCAATTCGGTGGCCTAAACAATCCTAAATATCAACATTATATACAGTTGTAATAGTTGGCATATTTACGTTTTTTAGACTATATTATATACCCTAATAACAACGTAAATATAACTATATCAGTATATAGCCTAAATAATTTGTAAAAATTTGTTATACACTTTGTTGCGCGATGAATAATATCTATAATATGTTTTTATTCTTGTAATATATATTAATTTCGGAATTTTTCTTCATCATCAGACGTTTAATATAGTATAAAACAAAACAATCAAAATAGTGCAGCTACTAAATATCGTCTATGAGAAAAAGTTTAAAACATGTGTTTTTATCAATCAAAAGATCCACCCTAAGCAATTCTAAAACCTTAATCGCTACTATTCACCATTCTCTACGAACGCAAAAGTATTCGATGCTTCCCATACAAAATTTTTTAATCCGCTTTAAACAAACAGAATATCGAAAAGCAGTTCAATATTTACATCTTTTTTCAATCTTCTTTAGTTTTCGAAAATGGGCCACTTTTACCGACAAAAATAAGGTCGCCCATTTTTGTTCCATTAACCCACATGTTTTAACTTTTCTCTAGAACATATTGTCAGACTGGCATATTTTTGTTTCTGTTTCATATCTATTATTATAACCTACTATGATACATGAAAAAATTCGAAATAATATCTCTATTACGCGAAAATGATCAAAAGCCTAGTAAACAATACTAAACCAATTGTGTGTCTCTAATCGGATTATTGGCTGGCTTGCCCGTCTTTCACTCTCGTTTGTTAAAATTTTTGTATTTTACCTTGTTATTTTTACCTTGTAATTTGTCTGTTTTTTACCTAGGCATTTTTATCTACCTTCCTCGTAATAGGATAGTACAACAAAGAATAAAAATCTTATATGATAATAGTCTACATATGTTTACTTAAAAGTAATGAATCTAAATCGTGAGGCAAAAAGTGTTCAATGATGCCTAATATTTAAGTTGATGGAATTTTTTTTGTAACATAGCTTAGGACCCACCAGGCCAATTTATAAGTTGAATGGTTGCTCTTTAAAGCTAAACGAGAATAAAGAATTTTAGTCAGTAATCGAAATGAAAAAATAAAAATGTATTTCTTTTGTTTTCAAAAATCCGTATTTTTAATCCGGTGAAAATACGTTTTTTTGTTTAATTTGGGCTTGTACGTGGATGTCGGATGGTTACTTCTTTTTCCTGCTTCTCCGGAAATTTTACACAATCGGACAGAATAATTAGACCTGGAAATGGGGAAAAAATTTAGAAAACATTAGAGTCCGACATGCCTTACATAATGACCAAAAATTTTTTCACAAATTTCCATAATTTTTTGTTCACAAATATTTTTAATTCAAAAGTAGCAATCAATTTTATTCTAGCAACGGCCCTTAATTCTGAAAGATTAAGTTATCGGTAGCTTTTTTTTATAAGACACAAACTTAATTATTTTGAAAAAAATCGCAAGCTCAGACATGTATATCAATCAAACTGTTTTTTATTGCATCGGTGTACCTTGACCAAAATTCCCAACGACAAAAATTTTTTTCGTTTTTCCAGTCATCCGAAATCACGTTAATGTCGTGCGCTCACCGGTTTAAATCGCGGTTTCGAAATCTTACGGTAATTATTTGAAACCTGCGGCTGCTGGTCAGTTTTTCATCAGAAGATTTTGTAACATGTTTTGACAGTGACACCCCATGGTCAAAGACACTTTTTTGTATTTTTTATGTCTGAAAGATGACGAATGATAGTATACCTATTCTGAATATCATTTTGAAGAGAAATTTATTTGACATATTTTTTTTGACATTTGACACCTCCAATTTGTGTCATGATCACTTTTTGTTTGTTACATTATTACTGCTAACATGACGATATTGATTAGGTATACCTTCTGAAATCCATTTTTGAAAACGGGAGAATTTTTGACTAATAAATTTTTTTGACATTTGGACACCTACAGGGTTCAAAATACACTTTTTTGTATTTTAACTTTCTGCCTGAACATAACGAGATGATAGTAAACTTCTGGGTAATTTTTAAGAAAAAGTTTTGAATAATATTTTTGACATTTACACCTATTTGGTTCAAATTACACTTTTTTGTATATTTTCTATACGCGATCAACATTAACGATATGTATAACTTACTTATCTTCTAATTTTTGTAAGGAAAATTTTTTTTGGGTATTTATTTAACACTCTTACACCTCTATGGTGTCAAATACACTTTTATTGTATTATTGCTACATTACGAGATCATAATATTACTCTATTCTGGGTAATTTTTGGGAAATTTAAAAAAAATATAATTTTTGACATTTCACTACCCTCCATCTGATTTTTTTTTCGACAATTTTGACATGAATAATTTTTATAAATGTATTTTTTGAAATCAATTTAAATATTTTGAATAGCAACTATCTCAATTTTGAAAGCTTGTATAATGATTCGATATAGAATGTTTTGTTTGAAACTTGTTACCTTTTTGCGTTAGCTGAGTAGCCTTTCAGATGTACTTTTCCTTTTGGATGATAATTCATTTTTGGAAATTTTACTACTAAAATTAAATTAATATATATATTATAACTTGTCACTCTTCAATTATGCATCCCGCCCACCCTTTCCAATTATTGCAATTTAGTCAACGGTTTTTTCACTTGATAAGTTTAAAATTGCACATTATTTTCATTATTTTAACAGAGAAAATGTAATTCTACAATACAATGGACGGTGGGTCTCAAACCCTAAATCTTCATCTTGAATAAGTAATCTCCATTCGTTATAACTAGTTGGAAACACATTGCTTTATTCTATCACCTTTACTGTTTTTTAAAAAACGCTGCAGACCTAAGTTAAGTTTGATGCATTTTGAAGAATTAAATATAGAGGCTTTTAAGACGAACAATGAATTGGAATTATACGAAGTTGATTGAATGATAATATACGTTCGCTTGATATTCAGAAACAATTTATCAAAAATGAAATGTCAAAATATCAAAAAAAATATTGCCAAAATTGCTCTTTCAAAATATACCCAGATATGTATCATTTCATCTCATTATTATTTTCTGCAGTAATGAAAATACAACATAATTTTTGAATTGACACCAATGAATGTCAAATGTCAAAAAATTATATTTTTTTAAAATTTCTCAAAAAAAATTTACTCCAGATAAGATATTTTATTCATCTCGAATGTTCACAATTAATACAAATACTAAAAAGTTCATTTGACACGAATATAGGTGTCAAATGTCAAAAATAAATATTGCCAAAAATTCTCTTCAAATGATAACCAAAAGTATATTATCATTCGGTATGTTCAGCAGTCAATACAAATACAAGAAATGTGTCATTTGACACCAATAAGGTGCAAACTGTCAAAATAAATATCCCAAAAAATTTCTCTTCAAAAATTACAAGATTAATATTATCATCTCGTTTGGTCAGCAGTAAAGAAAAAACAAAAAGTGTAATTTACACCAATGGAGGTGATCGTCACAATGTTCAACAATATTATTTCCAAAAACTTTTCTCTTCAAAAATACCCATATAAGTTCTATATTCATCTCTTTTCAGCAGAATTAAATACAAAAAAAGTCATTTGACACCAATGATGGTGTCAAATGTCAAAATAAGTTATTTCCAAAACTTTTCTCTTCACAAACAATATCCCAAACTAAGTCTTTACTATCATCTCGTTATGGTTCAGCACGAATTTATACAATACAAAAAAAGTGTATCTTGACACTCAATGGACGGGATGTCATGCAAAAAAAATATTGTAAAAATTTCTCTTCAAAAATGATTCAGATAGGTATTACTATTCATCTTTCTCTATGCTTTCACAGTAATAAAAGACAGAAAAATTCATTTGACACCAATGGAGGTCAAATGCTCAAAAAAAAATATGTCAAATAATCTCTTCAAAAAGATTCATCAAATCGCTATTTTTGTTACTATTCAACTCGTTCATCTTCAGCAGTAAAAAATAATTACAAAAAGTGTCATTGCACCAATAGGTGTCACGTGTCAAAAAAAATGTCACCAAAAATTCTGAATGAAGAAATATACCAGAGCCGCAGTTTTCAAAATAATTTCCGTAATGATCTTCTAAAACCGATAACCGTGGCACACATTTACCGGTACCGGTGACTGAAAAAAAAAAACGAAAAAAAAATTTTTTTGGAATTTTTCTAGGTACACGGATAGCAAAGAAAAACCGTTTGATGATACCATGATCTAGCTTTCGACTTTTTCAAAATATTAGTGTGTGTCTTTAAAAAAAAAGCTACCTTAATGATTTTGTATGCTCATAATTCAAACCTCTTGAGTCATAATAAATTTGTATCAACAACTGTATTCTCTCATAGTTTACTGCTGCGCATCCCTAACATACTGTATGTTATACTACAGTATATAATATGTATAATACAGGATTCACTATTACAACCGTTACGTTGTCCCCTCAAACAGGTATAAAAAGCCCAAAACCCACTTACAGAAATCTAAGTCACCTTTTGCACGCTAAACGATGCTCCTGAGGATTGAAAAACAGACATATGCCGAGTAAATCAGATTCCGGATTCGTGCGGAAATAGGATATCTGGAGTCGATATCTTTCATAATCCGTCGATAAACATCTGATATATTTCAAGGCTTCGATTCATACCAATATTGGCGTGTTTTACAGCTTCTACTGCTTTTATGACAAATTTTCCAAATGTAATCCAGGTTCAGTTTTATGATTTTCAGAGCACAGCTACCTGACTCGCACACTAGAAAATACAAGAATTCTTTTTCAGAAGAAATTTTAATTTTTTGAGTTAATGTTTGGCATTATATTATAAATTATATAATATATTCATAATAAAATAGGTAAAATACCCATACATACTTCATGAGATATTAATACATTAAATTAGGTAATAACAGCTTAACTAATTAAATAGGTACAAACTTCAAAAGGTATCGACAAAAAAATTATACATTATAAAGTTAAAAAGTATCGCAAACGTATCTATTAATAAATAAATATTAATTTAGTCATATTATTTTCGAACGCCTTATCGAATTTCGGAATGAATTATGCTATCACGTCGTTGTTTATAAGGGTTTATATTTTCTTGTTCCTTTTAAATAACGGATAAACTTAGGAGTTTTTTTATAGGATACCACCCCTAATCCATACCGAGTACGGGTGAAAATCATAGGATATCACAAAGGTTTTGCATTCAAACTGCCAACTAAAAAAGCCTCTCAATAGAATTTTTATTAAGTTGATTGAATATCCGTTTACCATATAAACCGGAAAAAATTTTTGATAGTGTTCAATTCTGTGGCCCCAAATATTTATTTCATTAAAAATCAACGCACAGTTCCAATTTTTATCTTTGGGGTTTATATTTTATTGTGTTACGATTTAATAATACACATTAATGCTGAACATATATTTTATGAATTCCAGGAGAAAAAAGAGTATTCATATTTTTTTTGCTCAAATTTATCTATACTGAAATCATATATAAAAAGCAACCGGTACCATATTCCAAGAAGAAATTTAAAATCTCAACTAAGCTTTTATGTGGCAGTTAGAATGCGAAAACCCGTTTCTCGTCTCGCCATGAGTTCCCTGATCGTCTGGATAGGGTTTCCCATTCTAAAAAAACTATCTGGGAAGAAACAAATTACGTGATAAATCATCAGAAAATAGATTGTATGGGAATTAACACGTTCAAATTAAAATGAATAATTTGACCTAAAATAAAGCAAAAACTTTGGAGTATAATTTACAGTATTACGATTAAACCCCCTTTTCGCATCTATTGTCTTCGGTTCCTTGACCACATATTTAGGTTACCATAGGGCTAATCTGTTGCTAGAATTGATTATCGATTAAAACTTGCGCATAGCCTATACTTCAGGATGAGGTAAGATATTACTATCTTGTAGAACTAGCCTTTAGCTTTCTTAATATGTCCAAAATATTATTTTTAATGTAATTACATAAATAGAACAAAAAGTTGATCAATTTTTTTTTCAAGAACAATTACTTTTCAAATATCAAAAAAAAATGCATTTTTGAAATTCATATATTCCCCATATTATTATAGTATGGTTAGACTCTACCCTGGTCAAAATATATAAATTACTCTGCTCTTGCACTAAATTTCGAAAGCCGAGTTTCTTGTAGAGTTGTTAAGAGTGACCCATACGAGTCTCATTTCTTGTCCAATTACAACCGCCTAATAATATAGTTAAATAAAAGATATTAACATAGTATTTATTACTCGTTGTCTCGCTAAGAGCTTAAAATGCGGTTTACAATGACGATAACTTTAATTCGGAGCAACTGAAAAATAACAATCACTCATGGGAAAAAGGCTCCAATTTAATAATGATCGTTCAACAACAGAAAAATTCACCCACCCATATTAGTCACGGTTTCTTACGACGAACTGCCCTGATTACTACTGAAATTTCGTCACAGCTTGTAAGACCAATTTTTAAGCTATAAGTTTAAACTTTTCCACCCGAAATTTTTAAATATCACACAAATTTCCCCGAAGGTATGGGGTATTTGTATTAAAACCAACTTTCAAGTAATTTATTTATCAACTTTCCTATTGTAATACCCGGAAATTGGATAAATAACAATTTAAAAGTTGGATTTTATAAAGATAAAGCCTATTAGTTCAGCGAATTATAATGTAGAACACCCCGAAGAATCCACAATTTGGGTCTTTATTTTTTCGATGCAAACAATCAGTTTGCACCAAAACGTCAAATAGAACAATTTTTTTAAAAAATATAAATAAATTGAAAAATCCAGTTTCTGAAATATGTTTTTTGTCTAAGTACAGCAAGATATTTTGGCCATATCGAACAATATACTCTTTGACCTTTTTAAACGCTGACCCTTATCGCTACCATGTCGGCGAACACAGCACATCTAGAACTTCAAAAACTTAATTTTGATGTACCACGATGTTTCGGGCAAAGAGTTGGTCTTGACTTGAAAAACCGTAACCTAAATAACCGATTAAATAACTAATAATAACGCGGCTATCCTCGAGTTATATAGGATTTGGTATTCGATTAGAATTTAATTGCCTTCCTCGTTCTGGCGTTTCAAATTTTTTAATGTATGACACTTCAACTGGTGATGCTCAGAAATCTAAACAAGACCAAACTCACGATGGTGCGTAAATTTAAATTTCACCAGCTTAACTTGAAAAATCAATATTTTTATTCTGTAAGTTATGTCGACATCTAGACTAACTTTTGAAGTTCAAACAATTTTTCCGACAAAATAATAAATAATAAAAACGTTTTCATGTTTACGAAAAATGAATTTTTATACTCGATTTACTTTCAAAACGTAAAATTGTCGTAATTTGATAATTTAAAGCAAAACGGTGATGATTTAATTTTTACATATCAATATAAAAAATACCGCCTGGGAATTTTGATTCTGAAAAACTTGATCGAAATACTTTGCGACTGCTAATTAAGCGGCAAGAGTTATTTGATTCGTATCGCGCGAGAAAAACAAATCAAACAGAAAAAAATTGAGAATCATTTTTCTTATTAATTTAAAAATTGATTGAATTCTCCGAATTAATTAACAGCAGCCGCACTTTAGGATATTTTACTGTGCCGGATGTGTAAATATCTCGCCGAGAATCGTTTTGCTCTGCCAGGTGATACAAATCAGCAGTAAAGAGTTATCAAAAATAGGTTCCGTTTTTATTCTTTAAAAAAACTAAAAATACATTCTGTACAATGAACTGTATCATTTATTGTCCTTATTATACTTTCGAATGTTACCAAATTATTTTGGTTTGCTTTCTGTTTGTCAAATAAATACAATTTTGTTTTGAGCGATCAAATTCAAAGAGTAAATAAAGT
>SCLH01000109.1:128483-141577 GCA_004367855.1 Oikopleura vanhoeffeni
AATGGCCACTTTAACTTTTTTCATGCATGTTTACATATTTTCTGACTGCTGTTTAAAAAATCATAACATGTTCATTTGTCATTTTTTGTTGATTTTTTTTAGAAATATTATGAAAAATTTTCGCAAATTAAGTCCAAAATTTTTTATTAATGCTTTTTTGAATTTTTCTTGAAAAATTAGACCGAATCAGTTGTGTTATTTTCTGGTATCTATTGGATTTCCGTATTTCAACCGATAGAAGGGTCAATCGAATATCGTTTCTGAACTACTGATGAAATTTACACCACTTGCTTGTGACACCGGTTTGTGCCATTTGGCACGCAATTTAAGAAAATTTTATTATTTTCAAAAAATCTCAATTAAATTTCGGGTGTTATAGGCTACTTTTCTTTTCAAAGTCAGGAGATTTTTTGATATTTAAACGCAATTGAAGGTCAATTTTTTTCCTAACAAGCTGTTTTTCTCTTTTTTTTTATGGAAAAACAACTTTCATATTAAGGAAATTTTTTCATATGTATAATGATTCTCCCACTAATTAGCGCATAACACCCGAAAATGCCTGAAGTTTATAAATATTGCCTTCAAAAAAAATCTCACATCGGGTCAAGTTGGAAATGGAGTTATAATGTAAAGTGTTTTTTGATATTTTTACAGATACTTAGTTATGTTGAGAAATTAAAAATATTAAAGTTTGCAAGAATGAACACTTTTATTGAAGATAAAAAATAAAAAAAAATATTTTCAAATTTTTTTCTTTCATAAATCACTCCGAAAAAATGTACCAATCTTCCACATCGCTGCTACCCCCTTAAGCTCCACGGGATATCATATCCGATACTTTTGGGATTATTTGAACAGACAAAAATTTCAGGTGGTCAAAATTTTATCGGTAATAAAATAATTCGTTACTTTTGAACTCAATATGATAACGAAAGCTACATTTTAAAAACCGATTAACTCTGTTGAATAGTTATTTTTTTTCTTTTGATAAACATTTGCGACATAACTTATGTCACGTAAGGCTTTTCGGATTGAACAATTTCAAATTGAGAGATTGAACTCCTGAGCGCATTTTGAATCAAAAGTTTGATCATCAAATAAGACAAATCGAAAATGATTCGTTTTTTGACCTAGTGTCCATTGACCCGTTGTTTCCTACCAAAGAATCTTGCGGTCCCGAGCCGATTTTACGCCAAAAATTTTATTTAATTAATTTTATTTAATACATAATCTCGCTTTCTGTTTGGTATTATTTGCGTCAAATACGAGCCTTAATTTATGTTTTCACTATCAAAAGCGCTGCGCCAATCAGAAATATGTAAAATATTTTCGAGACAAATAATAAGACGGTCGTGTTCACTTATACCGTACCCGCAGATTTTAATACGATTATTTTAATTAACCTCACAGCTGACATTTGGCCATATAAATCTGATTTGTAAACAAAAAAATTTTGGATTAGGAACATAAAATATTAACCTAAAACTTTTAGGCTAAAAGTCATAAATTTCAAGCTTTGTTTAAGGGGTGGCATAAGTCCAGCAGATTGGTACATTTTTTCAGAGCAATATTTGAATGAAAAAAAATGTGGAAATTTATTTTTGTTATTTTTATCTTCAATAAAAGTGGTCATTCTTACAAACGTTCACATTTTTATTTTCTAAACATAACTAACTATAGTTAAAATGTAAAAAACACTTTTCACTGTACATCCATTTCCAACTTAACCCGACTATAGAATTTTTTTTTAAAGACGTATATATAAACTTCATTTATTTTTCGAGTGTACTCCGCTAATAATGTCCCAGAACTCTGCACAGTCGAAAATTTCTTTAATATCAAAGTTTTTTTCCATGAAAAAAGGTAAAAATTGGCAAAAAGTAGAGAAAAACAGTCTTTTATGAGATAAAAATTGACCTTATATTGCGTTTTGATATTAAAAAATCTCCTGACTATCAAAAGAAATGACGCCCACTACACCCTCAATTTTATTGAGAATTTTTGACAACCATAAAATTTTTAAAGATTCAGTGCGAATGGCACTTATCGAGTGTACAGTCAAGTGTTAAAAATTTCATCAACATTTTCAAAATGATAAACGCGCGACCTACCGATTTAGTTGACATACGGGCAATTTAATAGATACCAGAACATTTAATATGTGATTCTGCCTGATTTTTTATGGAAAGTTCAAAAAACCGTCAATGAAAAATTTTGGGACTTGATTGGGAAAATTTTCATAATTTTCTAAAAAAGTCAATAAAAAATGAAAAATAAAAATTTTATGATTTTTCAAACAGCGGTCAGAAATATGTAGGAATCCATGAAAAAAGTTAAAGTGGCTATTTTTTTGGTTTTTATCCACAGATTTCAATTACCAAAACAGAAAAATTTTGGACGAAAAATGCGCGGATAATTTTCATAATGCTTTGATTTTTTCAAATTTTTCCGATTTCAAAGATGAAAACTTGAGCTCAAATCTTTCAAAAAATAGATAAAAAATTAGCTTAATGACGCTTGATCATATATATTCCGGTTGAGCTAACGATAATAAGCACAAAAAAATAAACTAACTAATTACTTTCGTGAGTTATATTGACTTCAATCTGCCGGCCCCTAAAAAATTATTGGGAAAATTTTATTTTTATTTTCGACAAAAGGCACTTTATTTTTTCAGATGGTAACCTTGTGTAAAAATAATCTGTCTAATTTATAGCACTAGTATAGCCTATACTGTATAGGTAGACTTTTCACATGCGTTTTGAAAGGCTAAGCTCCGGAAGATTAGATCCTTTTCAAACCGGCAGAACCAGAGGACAACGACTGTACTGTGATAACGACAGCGGTGATAGGTCGTTTATTCGCAAAAAATTCAGATCAGTTAGCGTAGTGGTAACGAAGCTCTAATCATGATAATTTCATCTGGGTTCGATTCCCGGACTTGCCACACCTTTTTTAACGGTAACTCCAAAAAATTTCTGTCAGACAAACTTGACATTTGAATTGAGTTCATTTTAACTCTCTATAATTTTTTTTTTCTTACCAGCGTTTTTGTTTTTTCTGTTAAATAATGCTGTTTTGCCGGATGTAACAAAAAATAACAGATTGCGAAACAGTTTTATAATTTGATTATTACTTCAATTAAGTAATAGTTAATAACCGATCGATGGTCTGTGACCGAGCTACACGCTTCAAGTCATATTGTTGCAGTTTGTTCTTTGCAGACTTTTTTTTCCGATTGGAAGTTTTTTGATTCGCAACATTACTCAGATTTTTAGATAATTATAATTTTCAAAATTAAAATAATAGAGAAAACAAAATAATTTCAAAAATATTTCGAAGGTAATTTATTTAAAAATTATAAAAGGTTTCTAGGTTGTATTTTTTCCGAATGAAAATGTTTTTTTATTGACTGACAAAGATTATACATTTAAGGGGGTTCCCACGGAGTTAATGAGGGGACAGTTGATTAAAAAATTGTATTTTTCAAAGTGAGTTTTTGCTAATAATTCGAATCAGACATGTTATCATATCAGAAGTGCTTACAATCGCTAAAGTTTTTGATAATAAAATTTATTATCATAAAAAATGGATACTTTTCTAAAATCACTTTGACTTTTAAAAGAATTGAAATTATTCGCGTCAAAAGAGAGATTTTTTATTTTCCTGACGGACCAAACTATTTGAGAAATAATTCGATTTTGGTAAGTATGTTCGATGGAAGTTCATGCCAAATAATCATGTCAGTCTAAAAATTTTGATAATTTTAATCTATTTTGCACTTTCAAAAATGAGTTTCTAGAGTTTGTATCAATATGTCTCGTTTATATTTTGACCTTTTCCATAAAAAAATCGGCACTTTGAAAAAATGTAGTCGTTTGACACCATTATGTCACGTAAGTATTATCGTACGAAACAATAACTTTTAGTATTTCATGGCTAATTAATGCTAACTAACAATGCTTAATTCGCATTACAGCAATTAACCTAGTCAAAAGTACAGCGATAGTTTATAATTTAACGAACAAAAAATGCGTAAGATCTTTCAAATATCCGTTTTATAAAAATAAAGATTTTTGCCAAGAAAACAAATTGAGCAAGAGTCTCATTGAAATACCTTTACAAAGACCGTATTATTTGTACTCAGTCCTTATTTGTGATACTTTTGTGATAGCTTACTTATAAGTTATAAGAAACTAGAAGTTCAGTATAAGTAGATGGGGATAAAAAAGGATGGGATGCATCCCATCCCCAAATTGGGGATGGGGGATAGCCTATCCCGGATAGGCTATGGATGCATCCCTTTACAAGCCTGGATAACGGACCTTATACGAGTCGTATAATAAGACCCTCATAACTTATGAGTAGGGTCCGGACTGGGGAAAATTTTGAACTTTTAACCCCTGTGAGCATTATTCACTAGATATTTTTGCTCAGTTTGAGCTATCTATAAACCAAATAAGATAAGTCATTTTCAAATGCCGAATGAATTCCGATTCAAAATTAATTTTTTCGGCGGATAATTTTTTTGCGGATTAACGTGCCCTCGTGAGCACAGAAAAAAAAGTTCCGCCAACGCACCAGAGCCTATATATAGGCTTTTTCAATGTTGATTACAGAAAGCCCAAGGTAGTTGGAGTTTCAATTTTTTTTGCATAAGGAAGATGAAAGGTATAGCATATCACGTAATACAAGCTCACAGTGGTGTTCACAAATTATTTTGCTTTGGGAATCGATGCACAAGGATCTTTAAATAGGTCTAAAATTTTGATAAAAAAATTACGATTTTTCATTAAAAAATGGTTATTTTCCCTATAAAAGCAGATAATTGCACTTCCAATATTATTTCTAGGTCGATATACTAATCAAGTAACTCTGTGGACAATTTTTAATTGCTAAAATTATGTTTTTAATAATTAAAAAATTTTCGTGAAAGACTTAAATTGAAAATTTTGAAATTTCACTTCAGAAAAAATATATCTGTTCCTGTATACCAATTAATTTTTGTTTTAAATGTCAAAGATGCAGAAAACACTTTACTAAAAACTGGCTATTTTCAAATTTAGATTAGCTTAATAGGTCGCATTTGTTTTTTTTAGAAGTAAAAAATTAGAAAAAATCTCAAAAAATCAACCCCCCCTAATATTTGAACAAAATTTGCAAAAAAATTTAACTATTTTTTTGAAATCGCCGCAAAATTCTTTATAATGTATTTGGACGAGACAATTCTACAATGGTTTTTTTGCCGTTTTTAAATGACTTTAAGTATGCTTGAGTATGTACAGTATGTAAAAAAATTGTTCGAGACCAACAAGGGAAATTTCGCTGGATCAAAACCTATAATTGGCAGGACAATTACTTTCAATCCAGAGAAAATTGTAGCTTTTGGTCTCGAACAATTTTTTTACATACTGTATAACAAAAATTTTCAAAAGATTTTCAAACTACTTTTTTTTTGTTCTCCCGGTCTGAACCCTTATGAGTCATTATTTAAATGCTTTTCACCAAGGTTCGCAAATGTTGCTGGTTAGCTGATTACGCCCCTGCTTTTTGAACAAACTACCCATTTTCTTTAATAGTTTTGTAATTAAAATGTCTTAAAACACTCTCTTATTGAAATTTGATGGCCTAATAGGCCTGGCCTATCGATGAAGAACCTGTCGATAACTGTATCAGTGCTGTGAAGTTGTATACGATATTTAAAATAACATATTTGGCTATTTTTGGTTTATTAAAATTATCCTTAAACATAAATTATGTTACATAATCAAATTTGAAATCTAAAATAAATTACATTATAATTTCGACCCAACTTATTTATGATCCCTTTTTCCAAAATTATTTCCCACGTAATACAATAGACATTTTTAAATAACTTTCGCCAGTTATACTTTAAAACAGAGCTAAAATCTTATAATTACAGCTAATCTGTCTCAGTCAAAAAATATGCTTATTTGTATTTCAAAACAGTCCAACCAATTGTCTAATAGGTATAATTCTGATTTTTTTTTTGGATTTTTGGAGATTTACATTTGTCCTCACATGTTTTTTCATTTGCTTAGATCAAAATTTTAGAAGACTGTTTTGCACCAGAGGTGAAAATCTTGGCCATGGAATCAGTTGCTGAAATTGACGAAGATAATTTAAAGACACAGATTAAAAACGAATTATTCGGAGAGCAAAACAGTTAGTAAAAATTATACTTTTTAAGATATGATAATCAATCATTTTTAAATCATACACGATTTTTTATGGAGAAACTTTTATTATGAATGACTGTCAAATTGAACTGATAAACTCAGAGATATCCGAAGATTACTGGTTCTTATTTATTTCGATTTTTATTCGTGATTTATCAAAGTTATATGAACTTTACTCATGGGACTTATAGTGAGGCCAAATAATTAAATTGAGTGTAAAAAATATTTTCTGACCTACAGTGGGTTACAAGTTACGAGCCCCTACAGCTTCTTCCACAAAAAAATGATTAAAGTAATCAGATGTACTTTAACTGGTCACCCACTCTGTGAGTTGACTAAATTCTAAAAATCGAGAATCTTGAGTCAAGATGAATTCAGGCCCTGCTGCAGCAGCATGCTGATGTATGCTGTTTTTCAATTTATTAAAATAAGTACCTTATAACAAGGTCCTTATTGACTTATTTATTGCGAGAATGGGAAAAATTTAGTTTCATGTTTTTTGAACGCAACTCGGAAGTAGAAAAAAAATTTAGTCGTTTTTATGCCTATTTTTTGCTCTGAAAAGTGCGTAGGCAAAAAGCAGCAGCACAAGTAAAATTCAAATTAACAAAATATTTTATTTTTCGTATAATTATATTTATATTTATGTATTGAAACCGGTTAATGGACCATTAATAATGGTATATAATATACGGTATATAATATACCGGCCAAATATGTATACTGAAAACCGCTTCCTAACATGCTAGAATCATAATTTTGGTCATTTTTATATATACAAATTTGCTTTCAAATGCATGGGAAACATTATGTCAGATTAGAAAATGAGGATGAAAAGCCTTCATTGAAAGTCCAAAAAAGCCTATAACATAATGACATTGACATTATCGTGTTTTAATTTTTGTACTCAATTAAATATAATAAATCACTAATAATAAAACTATTAAAACTAATGCCTCCCGGAGACATGGATCATTAAACAATTTCTGACAGTTCTGGAGTTAAATCAATTTCAATTAATTTTAAACCAACACTTTTTTCCTGATTTTTTCGTTCTTTGTGAAACCGTTTTGAGTATTCTATTGAAATGAACCTGTTTTTTCCAATTTGAAACAAAAAACTCAAATTCATGGTTCATTGATGGTTCAATTATTATTTAGCTGAAGATCAACAAATGCTTCAAAAAGAAACTCCGTCAAAAGAAAAGGTAATTTTAACACGTTTCTGAGAAGTTTTCCAAAAATGTTAAGTTTGTGATAATTAGAGAAAAATTGACCTTGAATATATTTTGTAGTGGAAATGTTTTAAAATATAGCTGTAAATCTTACTTAAAATTTTGTCAAAAACTTTTCAAATTCAAATATTTTCCGTGTATTTTTAAACATTTTTCTGACCGATTTTATTAAATCATCGAAAACGGCGCGCCTCATAAGCGTGATATATCCCTTTATCACCTTTTGATTAATCTAAGAGATGTGGGCTGAAAAGAAGAGAAAGCGGCCTCATAAGTGGCTAGAAGGGGTCTTAGAAGTGTTAGGATTGGCTCCTTCAACCCACATCTCTTAGATTAATCAAAAGGTGATAAAGGGATATCACCTAAAGGGATATAGCTCCACAAGAATCGACGCGTCGCGACGCCCCAAGACAACTGGTCCGAATGTTAAGGTGTATATCTATTTATCACACTTTTGTTAATATCCCGTCCCTACTACTTAAAAACACATTACGTTTGCTAATCAGGAACGGAATATTAACAGAAGTGTGATAAAGGGATATCGAAGTAAGGGATCTTTAGGCGCCGCGTTACGCGTTCGACCCTTATTTTCAAAGCCTTTGTCGGTCAACTTTGTTATTTCCGGCGCCTTCATTGGTCAAACACGAAGGTGCAACGCTGGGTGTAGAGATCCCCTTCTTCCATAAACTATTTCATTCATGTACAATGTTACATTGTCAATGTAGCCCAAAATTCATCTCTATCTCTAACCTACGCAATCACGAATAACATATCTATATTATTTAGTGATAATATGCCTCATTGCAAAGGTGTTAGATTGAGATAGATTATGTTTTGCATTAGGGCAAAAATAAAAGTAAAATATTATTTTTTTAACAAACAAATTAGCATAAAATTGTTTTTCAAAGTCGAGTTCAAATAGCTTTTTTTTATCAGCAAATTATTTACTTAACTTTGAATCTATTTTGCGCCCTAGTAAATTCAAGAATGATGATATATTTTCCATAATTGCAAGATAAAATCGATGTAATTTTCGAATATTTGAATGAACACAGCGGGTAGAAATTTGTATACAAAAAAAATTATAAAAGAGTAGTACTGATGGTGTTATGAGAACGGACATCCTTAACTTCCGCTTCATCGATCAAGGTCTTCCAAAGATAATTGTCCAATTTTTTTATCACCGACAGACTGGACTCAATAAAATTTTACTACTTCATTTTTATATTTCGTATAAATTTTCAAAATCACGGCCGAAATTTTTTAAGTTATAAAAAATTTATGTGAGAGAAATTTTTAAGTTTAAGGCCGTTTCAAGATTTTCAATTAGAGATAAATAGGATTATAGAAACTAAAAATAGCCTTGGGGTCACTTAAACTTTAATAAACCTTATTATTATTTTTAAATCGACAGTTTCCAAGGCCAAAATTTTTTGCAACTGAGAGTAAAAATAAGAGAATAGAATAAATTTTGGCCTGATTGCCAAGGTTTAAACAAAGGTAAGCATAAAAATAGGTACAGCCAGTTATATTTTTTTTCAATATCTTAAATCCCGAGGGATCTACCGCGTGAGTTTCAAGTAGTGAAGAAACCAAAAGTGAAACATTAAAAATATATGGCTTATTTACTAAAAACAGTAACTCGTACGTGATTATAGATATTATCAAAATATCAATGAAAATTTTTTTGAAAAATTTAAACCTAATTTTATGAAGATAAATAAAGATTTCGGTTGGCATAAATTACTGGCCCCCAAATCGACAATAATATTATTCTTTAATTAAGACCTGAAGCAAAAAACTTAGAAACCGAGTATCATAGAATCTTTGAAACTAAGCTTTTCAAAATTGAAATAAATTTCTAGGTTTAAAAGTTTTGACTTCCGCCAACAAAAATTAAAGTAGAATGAGAAAAAAACCTAAAGAAATTGAATAATTGTCCCTGAGAACGGAACTATTATTATTCTACTTAACAAATGATTGAGAATTGAAAGAAAAAAGCTTACCTTCAATTATACCGCTCTTTTTATGATTTAAATAAGAAAAATTTTTGTTTAGGTTATGACAGCCATAAAAACACCTCCAGAAGCATCAAAATGGTTTTCTACTCAAAATACAGGTAATTTTTTGTTTGAAGTTGAAAATGTAATTTCTCAGCACTCGTTTGATCATTGGGTTGAAACCGTTGTTTTAATTACGGCAATTCATCAGATTTTTTCTTCAGTCAAAATCGACTCAGCAGAAGCAATTCAACAGAGAAGAGAAATTATAAAATCGATGTCTAGAAGAACTGGAAAAAGTACAGTACTCAAAAGATGGGAAGCCCCTCCTGAAGAACCGTAAGTAGTGATTAAATAGATTTTTTCATTGAATCCGTTAGTTTCACCGATTAAATTTTACAAAAATCGTTTTGATATTTTTTTTAATGTAGAAGAAGATTGAAATTAGAGAAATTTTTTTGTAAACAGTATCTTGAACTTTTATCTGGTATTCCCCAAATTGCGAAAACCCCGCCGTCCATTTTCATTAGCTCAATGTGGTAAAACATAAAAAAAATATGGTTTAGGCGGTTTTTGGCTTACAGGCTATAGTCACAATCTTCTACAGGGTGTAAGGGTCTACTAACCGGTTTATAGTATCTGAGGCAGGGGTCGGCACAATCATACCGGATCGGAATTATTGGACTGGACCGGATCATATCGGTTTTTTTCATTCCGAATCAGATTTACGATCCGATCCGGTATAGTAAAAATATCGGTAGTAGTTGATATGATCTGATCCGGTATAGTAAAAATAGGTGGTACAGTTGATCCGATCTGATCCGGTTATAGTAAAAATATCGTTAAGTAAGTTGATCCGATCTGATCCGGGTATATAGTGAAAATATTGGTAGTAGTTGGTCCGATTCGGTACGATCTAATAAATAAAGACATATAAAAATCCATACGTATCGAAAAACAGATACGTATCAAAAAAACATATACGTATTGAAAAACCGATACGTTTCGAGAAACCGATACGTATCGGAAAAAAACCAATACGTATAAACAAACGAAAAAAATCATACGAATTGGAAAATAAAGATGAATTCTAATTTCGATTTGTTTTTGAAAAATAATCAAAGGTTGTAAAATATATCACGATCGGAAAATCGATCCGAATCGAACTATTTATTCGTTTTGGATATTTTTAACATGTCGGAAAATAATCAAAGATTGAAAAATCGATAACTTTCGAAAAATAACTTTTATTTCGAACCTAAATTTTGATTGAAATATAAGTCTCGATTGATCGTGTTATGATAACTCATTAATAATTCATAATAAAGCATAAACCTTTTTTAATACAATCGAGAAAAATACATTTATTATATAAATTTAAAAAACACGATAGATAGTTATTTCATTTTTTTAGTGTAGAAAGTTCAGTGAGGAGGATTCACGTGTTTAAGGCCTTTGACACGTGACTTCTCGTTTTAGTCGCCTGGTAAGATGCATAAAAATAATAAAATTCAACTTGATTTCAAAAATGATTCAAATTTTATTTATTTAGCTTTCTGGCTCTGTGTTCATTTTAGAAAAATTGCAATATAATTTTCGAATTCTTTGATGCGAATTTGGTCTAGGGTCGTTATTTTTTTATGAAAAAAGGATCATATTCAAAAATAACTCATATTTAAAATTTTTAGCTCTCTAGCCCTGCATGTGTTCATTTTTGAATATGTTTTTTATAAGTTTTAGAAAAAATGGCCACTTTCAATTTTTTGTTCAAAGGTGACCCCACTATAAAATGTAGCCGCTAATCAACCTAAAAAATGTGACCCCTGATTAACTTCAATCTGAAGTTCTTCTACTTTGATAAACAAAATCTTATTTTTTACCGATACGTATCGGAAAAACTAGATCATATCGGTACCGATAGTATCGGTCCGATACGATATAGTCCGGTATAGTAAAAATTTTGCCCTCTTTCGATCTTATCCGGTCTGGTATAGTTGAAATTTTACCCCCAGCCGATATGGTCCGGTACGATATGGTTTTAATTTTCTTTGTGCCGACTCCTGATCTAAGGAGTCAACTAGTCGTAGAAAAACAGGTCCTTCAAGCATAAATGGGTCGGTCGGAAATTTGAACGTATAATAAGCTAGTTCCAAGACCTCATTTCTTTAATAATTTGCCAAATTAACATTATGCACAGTGAAAAAATATGAAAAAAAATGTTTCAAGAACTAATTTGGGTTTTTCGAGCGTTCTGGGACCCATAGTATGGGCTGTCCGCGGTCAAAATCGACCTTTGAATTTAAATTTGAAAGTGATCTCATTTCGTGATGAAGGAATCTGAATTAAATCAGTGAAAAACTTTTTCGTTCACATGAAATTCTGAACTGAAAGATTTCCTATAAAAAATAATTTCTTCATTGTTTTCAAAAATATAACTAATAAATTCATTGCACTATCGATCGAAAATTTGATTAACTAGTACTGGTTACTGGGGAAAAAATTTATTTTTCAAAAAAAAATTGAATTTTATCGAAACTATTTCAAACATTTGTAATAAAAAAAATCTGAACGACAAAAAATTGCGGACAAAATTATGTTAGATAATAGGATTTTCTGAATATCCTTTTTTAATTAGTTATTAACGTTCGCATTGAACCCGGATATTTAAGTGTTTTTTTTTGATAATGGTAGAACTTTTATTGAAAAAGATTAAAAATTGGTCATAACTTGACAATAAAATTTATTTCAAAAATTTTCAAAGATATTTTTGAAAGATATTATCTTGAAATATCTATCTGAAAATTAATTGTGATGACATTTATTTTCGAAATAAATATCTTTTTTCGAATGTATACTGTTTTATTCAAATAGTACTTTTTTATTAGTGAATAATATCACTTTTATACATTTCAAAATGACTTTTCGAAATTCGAATAATTTTCTGTAATCTAAAATACATTGTTAAAAAAATTAAAAGTTCCATATTTGAGTCACACAGTTTTATACTAACTTGATTACTTTCGTTAATTTTTGAAGTTAATTTTTTATTTATTTATTATCATTAAAATTCAAATAAATATAAGTACTATTAGTTTTTTTAAATAAATAGAAATGATGTTTAATTTAGAAACAGGAAATAAAAGTTCTCTAAATTTAAAAAATATAAATGAAAATAGTATTAAATTATTAAATAACTTGAACAACAATAATTAATTGAATAAATTAATTTATTGTTTATTAATACTATTAATGTCGAATTTTTTTTCAATATATTTTTTTTACTCCCGAAATTTATACTTTGGTATTTATAGTACTTTCATACTTCCGCTATAAATTAGTACTTTAGCGGCTCAATGTGCCAGCGGGCGAAAGTATCGCTTGTCTGCTGGTATAGTAGCGGTAGCAGGTGTGGTAGCTGGCGGAAATGACAAATGCTGGCGTTTTGAGCTGACCCGGGCAGGTTTAGGTATAACATCAATGTGTGTGACTTAATTTGATTATTTATAAAACACCGTATGTTCTCCGTAATAAAACGTCTATAATATTCCTATTTTATGGTGTCAAAAAAATACAGGATTACTGCCGAAATTAAAAAAAACTCAAGTTTTATAATATCACAACTAATTATAAACTGCTGGATCATTTTGGAAGATTAAGATT
>SCLH01000109.1:141591-158165 GCA_004367855.1 Oikopleura vanhoeffeni
ACTGTCAATAGTCGCTTATCCCAGATAAAACTTTCTCTTCTGAGATCTATTATAGATCATCTATCTTCGAAATCTTTTTTCGAAAAGGATTTGTGAGATCTTTAATAAATTATTTTGTTTTCAGTTTTTGTTGCTCGTCTGAAACAGTTTACAAAGTAAGTTGCAATCATGCTTTTTTGAACCAAATAAGATACAAAAGCTTGTTAAATTCTGTATTCGAAAATTGAAATAGGTAGCCTAGAATCTAGACCCTAGATATATTTAACCTACCTGTATTAAATTTTAGCTGGTCTTGAAAATTTTTGAAAAGTTTATCGAGATGGTGTTGATATTACAAAAAATGGTCAAGATTGTCGTGTTCAAATTTGTGAGTTTTCATTTATTGATAGCTCAGTTTCATCAAATTTTTTAAATTCTCTCAAAACCAGGGGTCGGCAGAGTTTGCTCTGCTCTGCTCTACCGCTCTGCTCTGCTCTACTTTTTTTAGAGCAGAGCAGAGCAAACTTTTTGAAAAATCAGGATAGAGCAGAGCAGAGCAAACGATTTGAAAAATCAGGGTAGAGCAGAGCAGAGCAAACGTTTTGAAAAATCAAGGTAGAGCAGAGCAGAGCAGAGCAAACGTTTTTGAATCAAAATTTTAAGAGCAGAGCAGACCCAAAATTAACAAAACTCTACTTTGAGATTGCGTTTATTGGTCGTTTTTCGATATGAGAATTACAGGGGGATGCCCAAAATTGCCNCTTGTTCCCTGTTATACCAATTAATTTCTTGTTTAATGTCAAAGATGCAGAAAACACTTTTACTAAAAACTGGCTATTTTCAAATTAGATTAGCTTAATAGGTCGCATTTGTTTTTTATTTAGAAGTAAAAAATTTAGAAAAAATCTCAAAAAAACAACCCCCCCTAATAAATTTGGAACCAAAATTTGCAAAAAAATTTAATTATTTTTTTGAATCGCCGCAAAATTCTTTATAATGTATTTGAGACGAGACAATTCATACAATGGTTTTTTTGCCGTTTTTAAAATTGACTTTTAAGTCATCTGAGTATGTACAAGTATGTAAAAAAAATTGTTCGAGACCAACAAGGGAAATTATTCGCTGGGATCAAAACCTAAATGGCAGGACAATTACTTTTCAATCCAGAGAAAATTTGTAGCTTTTGGTCTTCGAAACAAATTTTTTCATACTGTATAACAAAAATTTTCAAAAGATTTCAAAACTACATTTTTTTTTTGTCTCCCGGTTTGAACACCTATGAACCCTTATGAGTCATTATTTTTAAATGCTTATCACCAGGTTCGCAATGTTGCTGGTTAGCTGATTTACGCCCCTGCTTTTGAAAAAAACTACCCAGTTTCTTTATATAGTTTTGTAATTAAATGTCTAAAAACACTCTCTTATTGAAATTTTGATGGCCTAATAGCCTGGCCTATCGATGAAGAACCTGTCGATAACTGTATCAGTGCTTGTGAAGTTGTATTACGATATTTAAAATAACATATTTTGGCTATTTTTGGTTTATTAAAATTATCCTTAAACATAAATTTGTTATAATCAAATTTGAAATCTAAAATAAATTACATTATAATTACGACCCAACTTTTTATGATCCCTTTTTTCCAAAATTATTTCCCACGTAATACAATAGACATTTTTAAATAACTTTCGCCAGTTATACTTTAAAACAGAGCTAAAATCTATATATTACAGCTAATTCTGTCTCAGTCAAAAAATATGTTATTTGTATTTCAAACAGTCCAACCAATTGTCTAATAGTATAATTCTGATTTTTTTTTTGGATTTTTGGAGATTTACATTTGTCCTCACATGTTTTTTCATTTGCTTAGATCAAAATTTTAGAAGACTGTTTTGCACCAGAGTGAAATCTTGGCCATGGAATCAGTTGTGAAATTGACGAGATATTTAAAGACCAGATTAAAACGAATTATTCGGAGAGCAAACAGTTAGTAAAAATTATACTTTTTAAGATATGATAATCAATCATTTTTTAATCATACACGATTTTTTATGGGAGAAACTTTTATTATGAAGACTGCAAATTGAACTGATAAACTCAGAGATATCCGAATTACTGGTTCTTATTTATTTCGATTTTTATTCGTGATTTATCAAAGTTATATGAACTTTACTCATGGGACTTATTAGTGAGGCCAAATAATTAAATTGAGTGTAAAAATATTTTCTGACCTACAGTGGTTACAAGTTACGACCCCCTACAGCTTCTTCCACAAAAAATGATTAAAGTAATCAGATGTACTTTAACGGTCACCACTCTGTGAGTTGACTAAATTCTAAAAATCGAGAATCTTGAGTCAGATGAATTCAGGCCCTGCTGCAGCAGCATGCTGATATATGCTGTTTTTCAATTATTAAAATAAGTACCTTATACAAGGTCCTTATTGACTTATTTATTGCGAGAATGGCGAAAAATTTAGTTCTCATGTTTTTGAACGCAACTCGGAAGTAGAAAAAAATTTAGTCGTTTTTATGCCATTTTTTTGTCTCTGAAAAGTTGCGTAGGCAAAAAGCAGCAGCACAAGTAAAATTCAAATTAACAAAATATTTTATTTTTCGTATAATTATATTTATTATTATGTATTGAACGGTTAATGGACCATTAATAATGGTATATAATATACGGTTATATAATATACCGGCCAAATATGTATACTGAAACCGCTTCCTAACATGCTAGAATCATAATTTTGGTCATTTTTATATTATACAAATTTGCTTTTCAATGCATGGAAACATTATGTCAGATTAGAAAAATGAGGATGAAAAGCCCTCATTGAAAGTCCAAAAAGCCTATAACATAATGACATTGACATTATCGTGTTTTAATTTTTGTACTCAATTAATTATAATAAATCATAATAATAAAACTATTTAAACTAATGCTCCCGGAGACATGGATCATTAAACATTTCTGACAGTTCTGGAGTTAATCAATTTCAATTAATTTTTAACCAAACACTTTTTTCCTGATTTTTTCGTTCTTTGTGAAACCGTTTTGAGTATTCTATTGAAATGAACCTGTTTTTTCCAATTTGAAACAAAAAACTCAAATTCATGGTTCATTGATGGTTCAATTATTATTTAGCTGAAGATCAACAAATGCTTCAAAAAGAAACTCCGTCAAAGAAAAGGTAATTTTAACACGTTTTCTGAGAAAGTTTTCAAAAATGTTAAGTTTGTGATATTAGAGAAAATTGACCTTGAATATATTTTGTAGTGGAAAATGTTTAAAATTAGCTGTAAATCTTACTTAAATTTTGTCAAAAACTTTTCAAATTCAAATATTTTCCGTGTATTTTAAACATTTTTCTGACCGATTTTATTAAATCATCGAAAACGGCGCGCCTCTAAGCGTGATTATATCCCTTATCACCTTTTGATTAATCTAAGAGATGTGGGCTGAAAAGAAGAAAGCGGCCTCTAAGTGGCTAGAAGGGGTCTTAGAAGTGTTAGGATTGGCTCCTTCAACCCATCTTCTTAGATAATCAAAGGTGATAAGGGATATCACCTAAAGGGATATAGCTCCACAGAATCGACGCGTCGCGACGACCAAGCAACTGGTCCGAATGTTAAGGTGTTATCTATTTATCACACTTTTGTTAATATCCGTCCTACTACTTAAAAACACATTACGTTTGCTAATCAGGAACGGAATATTAACAGAAGTGTGATAAAGGATATCGAAGTAAGGATCTTAGGCGCCGCGTTACGCGTTCGACCCTTATTTTCAAAGCCTTTTGTCGGTCAACTTTGTATTTCCGGCGCCTTCATTGGTCAAACACGAAGGTGCAACGCTGGGTGTAGAGATCCCTTCTTCCATAAACTATTCATTCATTGCTACATGTTTACATTGTCAATGTAGCCCAAATTCATCTCTATCTCTAACCTACGCAATCACGAATAACATATCTATATTATTTTAGTATAATATGCCTCATTGCAAGGTGTTAGATTGAGATAGATTATGTTTTGCATTAGGGAAAAATAAAAGTAAAATATTATTTTTTAACAAACAAATTAGCATAAATTGTTTTTCAAAGTCGAGTTCAAATAGCTTTTTTTTATCAGCCAAATTATTTACTTAACTTTGAATCTATTTGCCCCTAGTAAATTCAAGAATGATGATATATTTTCCATCAATTGCAAGGATAAAATCGATGTAATTTTTCGAATATTTGAATGAACACAGCGGGTAGAAATTTGTATACAAAAAAAATTATTTAAAAGAGTTAGTACTGATGGTGTTATGAGGAACGACATCCTTAACTTCCGCTTCATCGATCAAGGTCTTCAAAGATAATTGATCCATTTTTTTATCACCGACAGACTGGACTCAATAAAATTTTACTACTCATTTTTATATTTCGTATAAATTTCAAAATCACGGCCCGAAATTTTTTAAGTTATAAAAAATTTATGTTGAGAGAAATTTTTAAGTTTAAGGCCGTTTTCAAGATTTTCAATTAGAGATAAATAGGATTATAGAACTAAAATAGCCTTGGGTCACTTAACTTTAATAAACCTTATTATTATTTTTAAAATCGACAGTTTCCAAGGCCAAATTTTTTGCAACTGAGAGTAAAATAAGAGAATAGAATAAATTTTGGCCTGATTGCCAAGGTTTAAACAAAGGTAAGCATAAAAATAGGTACAGCCAGTTATATTTTTTTTCAATATTCTTAAATCCGAGGGATCTACCGGCGTGAGTTTCAAGTAGTGAAGAAACCAAAAGTGAAAGCATTAAAAATATATGGCTTATTTACTAAAAACAGACTCGTACGTGATTATAGATATTATCAAAATATCAATGAAAATTTTTTTGAAAAAAAAAAATTTAACCTAATTTTATGAAGATAAATAAAGATTTCGTGGCATAAATTACTGGCCCCCAAATCGACAATATATATTATTCTTTAATTAAGACCTGAAGCAAAAACTTAAACCGAGTATCATAGAATCTTTGAAACTAAGCTTTTCAAATTGAAATAAATTTTCTAGGTTTTAAAGTTTTGACTTCCGCCAACAAAAATTAAAGTAGAATGAGAAAAAAACCTAAAGAAATGAATAATTGTCCCTGAGAACGGAACTTTTATTTTCTACTTAACAAATGATTGAGAATTGAAAGAAAAAAGCTTACTTCATTATACCCGCTCTTTATGATTTAATAAGAAAAATTTTTGTTTAGGTTATGACAGCCATAAAAACACCTCCAGAAGCATCAAAATGGTTTTCTACTCAAAATACAGGTAATTTTTTGTTTGAGTTGAAAATGTAATTTCTCAGCACTCGTTGATCATTGGGTTGAAACCGTTGTTTTATTACGGCAATTCATCAGATTTTTTCTTCAGTCAAAATCGACTCAGCAGAAGCAATTCACAGAGAAGAGAAATTATTCGATGTCTAGAAGAGACTGAAAAGTACAGTAACTCAAAAGATGGAAGCCCCTCCTGAAGAACCGTAAGTAGTGATTAATAGATTTTTTCATTGAATCCGTTAGTTTCACCGATTAAATTTCACAAAAATCGTTTTGATATTTTTTTTAATGTAGAAGAAGATTGAAATTAGAGAAATTTTTTTGTAACAGTATCTTTGAACTTTTATTCGGTATTCCCCAAATTGCGAAACCCCGCCGTCCATTTTCATTAGTTCAATGTTGGTTTAAAACATAAAAAAATATGGTTTAGGCGGTTTTTGGCTTACAGGCCTATAGTCACAATCTTCTACAGGGTGTAAGGGTCTACTAACCGGTTTTAGTAGTCTGAGGCAGGGGTCGGCACAATCATACCGGTCGGAATTATTGGACTGGACGGTCATATCGTTTTTTTCATTCCGAATCAGATTTACATCCGATCCGGTATAGTAAAATATCGGTAGTAGTTGATATGATCTGATCGGTATAGTAAAATATTGGTACCAGTTGATCCGATCTGATCCGTATAGTAAAAATATTCGTTAGTAGTTGATCCGATCTGATCCGGTATATGTGAAAATATTGGTAGTAGTTGTCCGATTCTGGTACGATCTATAAATAAAGACATATAAAAATCCATACGTATCGAAAACAAGTACGTATCAAAAAAACATATACGTATTGAAAAACCGATACGTTTCGAGAAACCGATACGTATCGGAAAAAAAACCAATACGATAAACAAACGAAAAAAAATCATACGAATTGGAAAATTAAGATGAATTCAATATTTCGATTTGTTTTTGAAAAATAATCAAAGGTTGTAAAATATATCACGATCGGAAATCGATCCGAATCGAAATTTATTCGTTTGGATATTTTTAACATGTCGGAAAATAATCAAGATTGAAAAAATCGTAACTTTCGAAAATAACTTTATTCGAACCTAAATTTTGATTGAAATATAAGTCTCGATTGATCGTGTTATGATAACTCATTAATAATCATAATAAAGCATAAACCTTTTTTAATACATCGAGAAAAATACATTTATTATATAAATTTAAAAAACACGATAGTAGTTTATTTTTTTAGTGTAGAAAGTTTCAGTGAGGAGGATTCACGTGTTTAAGGCTTTGACACGTGACTTCTCGTTTAGTCGCCTGGTTAAGGATGCATAAAATAATAAAATTCAACTTGATTTCAAAAATGATTCAAATTTTATTTATTTAGCTTTCTAGCTCTGTGTTTCTAGCTCTGTGTTCATTTTAGAAAAATTGCAATATAATTTTCGAATTCTTTGATGCGAATTTGGTCTAGGTCGTTATTTTTTTATGAAAAGGATCATATTCAAAAATAACTCATATTTAAAAATTTTTAGCTCTCTAGCCCTGCATGTGTTCATTTTTGAATATGTTTTTTATAAGTTTTTAGAAAAATGGCACTTTCCAATTTTTTGTTCAAAGGTGACCCCACTCTAAAATGTAGCCGCTAATCAACCTAAAAAATGTGACCCTGATTAACTTCAATCTGAAGTTCTTCTACTTTGATAAACAAATCTTATTTTTTTACCGATACGTATCGGAAAAACTAGATCATATCGGTACGATAGTATTCGGTCCCGATACGATTAGTCCGGTTATAGTAAAAATTTTGCCCTCTTTCGATCTTATCCGTCTGGCTATAGTTGAAATTTTACCCCCAGGCCGATATGTTCCGGTACGATATGGTTTTAAATTTCTTGTGCCGACTCCTGATCTAAGGAGTCAACTAGTCGCTAGAAAAAACAGGTCTTCAAGCATAAATGGGTCGGTCGGAAATTTGAACGTATAATAAGCTTAGTTCCAAGACCTCATTTCTTTAATAATTTGCCAAATTAACATTATGCACAGTGAAAAAAATTATGAAAAAAAATGTTTCAAGAAACTAATTTGGGTTTTCGAGCGTTCTGGGACCATAGTATGGGCTGTCCGCGGTCAAATCGACCTTTGAATTTTAAATTGAAAGTGATCTCATTTCGTGATGAAGGAATCTGAATTAATCAGTGAAAAACTTTTTCGTTCACAGAATTCTGAACTGAAAGATTTCCTATAAAAAATAATTTCTTCATTGTTTTCAAAAATATAACTAATAAATTCATTGCACTATCGATCGAAAATTTGATTAACTAGTACTGGTTACTGGGGAAAAATTTATTTTTCAAAAAAATTGAATTTTTATCGAAACTATTTCAAACATTTGTAATAAAAAAAATCTGAACGACAAAAAATTGCGGACAAAATTATGTTAGATAATAGGATTTTCTGGAATATCCTTTTTAATTAGTTATTAACCGTTCGCATTGAACCGGATATTTAAGTGTTTTTTTTTTGATAAATGGTAGAACTTATTGAAAAAAGATTAAAAATTGGTCATAACTTGACAATAAAATTTATTTCAAAAATTTTCAAAGATATTTTTGAAGATATATCTGAAATATCTATCTGAAATAATATTGTGATGACATTTATTTTCGAAATAAATATCTTTTTTCGAATGTATACTGTTTTATTCAAATAGTACTTTATTATTAGTGAAATAATATCATTTTATACATTTTCAAAATGACTTTTCGAAATTCGATAATTTTCTGTAATCTAAAATACATTGTTAAAAAAATTAAAAGTTCCATATTTTGAGTCACACAGTTTTATACTAAACTTGATTACTTTCGTTAATTTTTGAAGTTAATTTTTTATTTATTTATTATCATTAAAATTCAAATAAATATAAGTACTATTAGTTTTTTTAAATAAATAGAAGATGTGTTAATTTAGAAACAGGAAATAAAAGTTCTCTAAATTTAAAAAATAAATGAAAATAGTATTAAATTATTAAATTAACTTGAACAACAATAATTATTGAATAATTAATTTATTGTTTATATAATACTATTAATGTCGAATTTTTTTTCAATATATTTATTTACTCCCGAAATTTATACTTTTGATTTATAGTACTTTCATACTTCCGCTTAATATAGTACTTAGCGGCTCAATGTGCAGCGGGCGAAAGTATCGCTTGTCTGCTGTATAGTGGGTAGCAGGTGTGTAGCTGCGGAATGACAAATCTGGCGTTTTGAGCTGACCGGGCAGGTTTAGGTATAACATCAATGTGTGTGACTTTTTGAATTATTTATAAAACACCGTATGTTCTCCGTAATAAAACGTCTATAATATTCCTATTGATTGGGTTCAAAAAAATACAGGATTACTGCCGAAATTAAAAAAAATCAAGTTTTATAATATCACAAACTAATTATAAAACTGCTGGATCATTTTGGAAGATTAAGATTTTACCATAAACGAAAAACAAATACTATGCATTTTCTTCTGATGTAAACACTGTCAATAGTCGCTTATCCCAGATAAAACTTTCTCTTCTGAGATCTATTTTATAGATCAATCTATCTTCGAAATCTTTTTTCGAAAAGATTTGTGAGATCTTTAATAAATTATTTTGTTTTCAGTTTTTGTTGCTCGTCTGAAACAGTTTACCAAGCTAAGTTGCAATCATGCTTTTTTGAACCAAAATAAGATACAAAAGCTTGGTTTAATTCTGTATTCGAAAATTGAAATAGGTAGCCTAGAATCTAGACCCTAGATATATTTAACCTACCTGTTATTAATTTTAGCTTGGTCTTGAAAATTTTTGAAAAGTTTTATCGAGATGGTGTTATATTACAAAAAAAATGGTCAAGATTGTCGTGTGTCAAATTTGTGAGTTTTCATTTATTGATAGCTCAGTTTCATCAAATTTTTTTAAATTCTTCTCAAAACCAGGGGTCGGCAGAGTTTGCTCTGCTCTGCCTCTACCGCTCTGCTCTGCTCTACTTTTTTTAGAGCAGAGCAGAGTAAACTTTTGAAAATCAGGATAGAGCAGAGCAGAGCAAACGATTTGAAAAATCAGGGTAGAGCAGAGCAGAGCAAACGTTTTGAAAAACAAGGTAGAGCAGCAGCAGAGCAGAGCAAACGTTTTTGAATCAAATTTTAAGAGCAGAAGCAGACCCAATTAACGAAAACTACTTTGAGTTTGCGTTTATTTGGTCGTTTTTCGATATGAGAATACAGGGGGTGCCAAAAATTGCCGAAAATTTTGTTTCAAAACCACTTCCTGGAGGTCCCTGGAAGCTAATTTTTTTCACCGTGAGGTTGTGCCGTACCGATCCTTACATTTAATTGAGGACACGGCGGTAGTGGCGAAAGTATGGAAAAAACTTTAGAAATTTCAAACATAGATTTTTTCGAAGTATTCTGGAAATTGGTTACAAAAAAATTTCGAAAAACAAACTTTTTTGCGGCGTTTCAGCCAATTTTAAAAAATGATAAAAAATTATCGAACGCCGATAAAGGGAGATATTATATTTTGAATTTAATTTGTCGACAAATGAGCCAAAAATCGGCCGAAGAGCGATAAGGAAGATATTATATTTTGAATTGAATTTTGTTAAAAAATGAGCCCAAATCGGCAAAGGCCGATAAAGGGGCAAATTATATTTGAATTTAATTTTGTTGAAAAATGAGCCTCAAATCGACGAAGGCCGTATAAGGGAGATATTATATATTTTGAAATTATTTTTTTGTTACATGAGCCCCAAATCGGCCGAAGGCCGATAAAGAGAGAATTTATTTTAATTTATTTTTGTTGAAAAATGAAGCCTCACAATCGCGAAGGCCGATAAAGGGAGATATTATATTTTGAATTTAATTTTGTCGAAAAATGAGCCCGGAATTGGCGAAGGCCGATAAGGGAGATATTATAATTTTTATTTATTTCTGTTGAAAAATGAGCCTCAAATCGGCCGAAATCCGATAAAGGGAGATATTATATTTTAATTTAAAAATGAGCCCCGAAAAATGAGCCCCGAATTGGCGAAGGCCGATTAAGGGAGATATTATATTTTTATTTATTTTTGTTGAATTTGAGCCCCAAATCGGTCGAAGGCGATAAAGGGAGTAGTATATTTTAATTTATTTTGTTGAAAAAATGAGCCCAAAATCGCCCGAAGGCCGATAAAGGGAATATATATTCAATTTAATTTTTATAAATATGAGCCTCAAATCGCCCGAAGGCCTTTAAAAAAAATATTATATTTTTGAATTTAATTTGTTGAAAATGAGCCCCAAATCGGCGAAGGCCGATAAAGGGAGATAGTATATTTTAATTATTTTTGTTTGAAATGAGCCCAAAATCGGCGAGGCCGATAAAGAGAAGATATTATATTTTAATTTATTTCGTTGAAAAATGAGCCTCAAATCGGCGAAGGCCGATAAAGGGGAATATTATATTTTGAAATTAATTTGTAGAAAATGAGCCCACTTTTAAGATTTTGGTGTCATTTTTAACTCGGAGCGTCAAAAGAAAAACAATTAGGCGCACTTTTCAATTTAAATCAATAATTAGTCAATAATTTTTGTTTTCGTTTTTTGGCTGCCAAAGCAAACTTCGATGAAAAAGGCTTTTGCAGTATGTGTGAGGCTTCTCTGGAGCCTGACCACACAAAAATAATGAAAAATGGTGTAATTGAAGATGAAAATTTATTCTGAGTGTTTTTTTAGGAAACTTAGGTAATTTTTCGAAAGTTTGCATTAATAGCGTGAAATGAGCTAAACTAGATTTGTTGTTGGCGTTTTTTCATTTCGGAGACTGAATTTTCTTAGCGGTCCAATAAAACTGACGATTTTTGGCCGTTTTTCCATGATTTTTGGCTTGAAAATCTATCTCCTCCGAGGTTGAGTTTCAAATTGGGCCAATTTTTTTTTAAATTACACCTTGTGGCATTTTCAAGGATTGTAGTTGCGTTTCTCTCCATATTTCGATCCAGACTTGGAAAATCATTTTTGAAAAAATTCCGAACAACTTGCTTCCATTTTTCTAAAGTGAGCTCAAAGAAAGCCAGTGAAACACTGATGAGAAAGTTGCTTACGTCAAGTCATATTTTTGGAGTTTTGTGGTCAATTCGAGCAAACGTTATTTTCAACAAAATTCATTAAATTTAATTTTCTCCTTTATCGGACTTCGGCCGATTTTGGGCTCATATTTATAAAATTAAATTGAAATATTAATTTGCCCCTTTTATCGGCTTCGGCCGATTTGGGGCTCATTTTCAATAAATTAAAATTTCAAAATATAATATCTCCCTTTATCGGCTTCGGCCGATTTTGGTCTAATTTTTTTAACCAATTCAATCAAATATAATATCTTCCTTTATCGGCCTTCGGCCGATTTGGCTCATTTTCACAAAATTCAATTAATATAATTTTCTCCTTTTCGGCCTTCGGCCGATTTGGGGCTCATTTTTCAAAAAAATTAAATTCAAAATATAATTTTCTCTTTTATCGGTCTTCGGCCGATTTGGGGCTCATTTTCGACAAATTAAATTTCAATATAATATCTCCTTTTATCGGCCTTCGGCCGATTGGGGCTCATTTTCACAAAATAAGTGTTAGTAGATGCTGAATTCGGCTCGATGCGGATTTTTTTAGCAAAATTCTCTTCAAATGGTACAGAATTTTCCTACTTACCCTTAATAGTAAACCCTTCATACATAAATCCTTGTAATTAATAAGATCTTTACCCTCTTAATACCTCATCGGTATTAGTAACTTATTATTTAAAATAAATGTATTTTCTCCTCTATCGGCCTTCGGCCGATTTTGGTCTCATTTTTCACAAAATTAAATTTAAATATAATTTTCTCTTTTATCGGCCTTCGGCCGATTTTGGGCTCATTTTTAAATAAAATTAAATTTCATATAATATTTCCCTTTATCGGCCTTCGGCCAATTTGGGGCTCATATTTCAACAAAATTAATGAAATATAATTTGCCTTTTTATTGGCCTTCGGCCGATTTGGGCTCATTTTTCAATAAAATTAAATTTAAAATATAAAATCTCCCTTTATCGGCCTTCGGCTCCGATTGGGGCTCATTTTTCAACAAAATAAGAGTTTTTAGTAGATGCTTGAAAATCGAGCTCGATCGCAGGATTATTTTTAGGCAAAATCTCTCAAAATGGGCTACAGAATTATTCCTACTAATACCCCCTTAATTAGTTAAACCCCTTCATACCTAAATATCCTTGTAATTAATAAGATCTCTTAACCCTCTTATTACCTCATACGGTATAGTAACTCTCTATAATTAATTGCACGCCAAACCCCTTATTGATATTATCTACCTTGCCCTTGGTTGGTTATCGATCCCAACCCTATTAATATTTTTACCCTATAACCCCTCAATATTGTGAACGAAAACCCCCTCCTCCCAATTATTTTGTGCTTAAACCCTAAAAAAAATTAGAGCAGACCAGAGCATAAAAAAAATAATTAGAGCAGAGCAGCAGCAAATCAGTAATTTATTTTTCGGTTTAAAGAGCAGAGCAGCAGCAGAGCCAAACCTATTTCAAATATATGCTCCTAGAGCAGAGCAGAGCGAACGGGAAAAAAATGGTGCTAGAGCAGAGCAGAGCAGAGCGAACCGAAAAAAATGGTGCTAGAGCATAGCAAACGATTTCAAAAAATCTGCCGACCCCTGCTCAAAACAGCAGTAAAGTCTTTACTGTAGAGAGTCTCACCTCATTATTAGAGACGTGAGACTCTCATGCGCCTTTTTATCGAATGAATAATTTGTATTTCATATACAGTATATCTCTTTATCAGACTTATGTTACTTTCTCGGCCTTACTACTTAAAAACACACTACGTAACGTAGTCTACGTTTGTTAATCAGGGCCGAGAAAGTAAAAAAAAGTGTGATAAAGGGATATAACAGGAAGCTATTTCTTGAGACAATACATTTTTGGTAGACTTTTTTAAAATGCTTTTATTTTGCTATGAGTGCGTAGGCAGTACAATTTAACGAAATGTTTCATTGGTTGAATTCTCGTGTCCATTACTTGTATAGCAATAGATAAGAGAAAAAATCGATCACAAATATGTACCAATGGACCATTGGCAATGGTACAGTACCGTTTTTCGTCGAAATAAAACGGCTGAAAATTTCACTGTTAAACTTTTTCCCACGAAAATCCTTAGATAAATACCTTGGTCTTAAATTCAGCCCGGTTAATATCCGTTTAATTTCTCCCAAGAACCAATAACAAGGATGTTCACACTTCAACCTAATTGACATCGCAAATGATGCGCGACGATCGGCCTGAGGCGATATCAAAGTAATCCAAGCCGAATTTTATTATCCAAATTGTACATTAATTAAGTGTGGGTTGAGGGTAGACAAAATTTCGCGCTCGGGCGTAAATTTGATTCGGGAGGCGTATTTTTTTCGGTGATTTTTTCGGACCCAATTTTAAGCTGCGTTAACCGAGAAGAAATCAATTTAATCCAAAGCCCTTTTAGCACGACTGATGAAAAACTGAGTGGAAAACAACTTGATTCACATCAAAGATACCAACAGAGAAGAAAATCGAGAACGGAAAAATTTGACCCCAGTCAACTCAGAAACACTGACGGACGTAAGTCATGAAAATGCATAGACAAATTCTATGCAAATTAAGAATTATTTTTCAGAGTTTGCTAGACTAGATAAATTTATCATAACAGGCTTTCGTCTTCTTGTCGTGTAAGGATACGGGTTCATAAAGTGTAACTCAATTATGGATATTATTTTGAACAAAAATAAAAAAAATGTAAAAATACTGCTTGAGTTTCAAGCGGAATTGAGACCATAAGTGATTTGTTGTACTGAATCCGATATAAACTATATCATTGATATCTATTACGGCACTTGCTTCAGCTACCTCAAGGCTTCAGCTACCTCAAGGCTTTTATGCCACTTTTTTAGCTAATTTTTTTATATAATTCGGCTTTTGAAAACGACTCATCCGATTAAGTTCTCAGATAACTCTAACTGAGCACAAATATCTAGTAAATAATCAAATAAAAAAAATGGTCAGAATCGGACAATTTTTTGATTTTTTCCAGAGATTACTAAAATTGTTTAATTATGTGTTTTTTTTTAATTGGAAAAAATGGATGATTTGGACCATTTTTTTAATTCATTTTTCTATAAACATTTTTGCTCAGTTTGAGCTATTTAAGAACTCAATCGGATAAGTCGTTTTTAAAAGTCAAATAAATTAAAATGTTGGCTGAAGAAGTGGCATAAAAGCCCAAGCAAGTTCCGTAATTGATAAGGTAGAATTTTCTTTGAGAAAATATGAGAGATGAAGTGTTAAAACAAATTCAATTGAAAGTGGTCTACTTATATTTGGATATCGTGTTTTCTATTATAGTAATTTCACTCAAATTTTCAATAAATCACCAAAAACATATAAAATTTAATGTTTTTTTAAAATTACTTTCGAAATAAAATAAAAATTTTTCAAACAACTAACATAATGTATAAGAGCAAACAAGAAAACCAAAAAAATGTTAAAAACTTTTGAAAAACACAAGAAGAACAAGTTATTTTGGAAAAATAATTTATAATTTTTTTCGATGAAAAAAGAACAATTTTCTAAAGAAACAACAACAACAACCTAACAAAAAATTCGAAAATAAGTCTCAATACTACAGTTTTTGTTAAGCAAAATTATAAATTTTGGCCGAAAATTTTTAATCGGAATTTTCACTACTAGAGAAAATCTCAAAAAAATTCTCTTTTTCGTGAATTACGTTGTATTATACAAAAAAAAATTGTAAGGCTACAAATTACTCACTCAGTTATTATGAATTTTCTCGATAATTTTTTGATAAAATGTTCCAAGGGAATTCTACCTAGATATAGCCTATATATATATAGAGGCTATATGATATATCACATAGCCGATAAAGAATTATGAATAGGGTCTGATGATGCTATTCTTCAAGAAATCGGATGAATAATTATATTCTAGCCTTGTGTCATTGTTAACAAATCACTTTTGGTCTCGACGCCACTTGAAACTCAAGTGGTACATATTAAGAAATCTCGGACAGTTACGCAAATGATTTGAAAAAAAACTCATTTTTGTCAACCAAGGTAAATTGTGATTATTTTAATGAAATCATTAGAAGCTGATAAATTATCAGTGATAATTATCTGGATGTTGTAAAAGGAGCGCAAGCAAAATGGCGAAAAAGAAAAATGTAGAAACTTAGCAGGAAAATGACGAAAAAATTGTTTCGTCACTAAAATTCAGCAAAAATTGAAAACGTCAATTTTCCCTAATCTGGTGAAACTGATTTCACTTTTTCTTGATTTTTTATTATACAAATTTTTATTATACAAATTTATAAAGTTTATTCATTATATATTAACACATAATGTGGGAGATGTTGAAATACTTAATTTTGCTTATGTTTAAATACCTTATGTGGCATATGTTCGAAATTTCAATTTCCGCATACTCTGATAATTATTCATAGAAAAAATTGATCAATAATTTTCATTATGTGTTTTTTTTTCAAAAATCAAATTCAGCTATTTCAGTATTAAATAATTAAAATTATACGGTTTTTTTTCAAATTAATTTATTTTAGGTTCTTAAAAAAGGTGNAATAAATAAAGATCATTAAGCATTATTTGCTTTTGCGCATTATATAGTGACGGCCTAAAAGTGTACACAATAATCAAACGAACATTTATGAACGCTGAAAAGGTAAAGGAGGGAGTGCTTATCAAGCCAAAACGGCCAGTGCCCATGTCTGAAAAGCTTGGAAAAGGCATCATTTCAATTGAATAAAAATAGAAAATTTTTGATAACGTACAAAAAAAAATTATTTCTATTCAATGAAAAAAAAGTATTTTTTTTCGTAATTAAATAGAAATAATTTTTTTCTGTACGTTATCAAAATTTTTCTATTTTTATTCAATTGAAGTGATGCCTTTTCCAAGCTTTTCAGACATGGGAACTGGCCGTTTTGGCTTGATAAGCACTCCCTCCTTTACCTTTTCAGCGTTCATAAATGTTCGTTTGATTATTGTGTACACTTTTATGCCGTCACTATATAATGCGCAAAAGCAAATAATGCTTAATGATCTTTATTTATTTTTGTGTACTTAATGATAATTAAGTCCGCCCTCTGGGGCGACTTAATTAACATTAAGTACACAAAAATAAATAAAGTTCATTAAGCATTATT
>SCLH01000109.1:180479-199556 GCA_004367855.1 Oikopleura vanhoeffeni
ATTATTAAGATTTATATCCCTTTATTGCCCTCTCGAAAACGAGTTATCCGATTTAGTTCGTAGATAGCTCAAACTGAGCACAATTATCTAATAAATATAAACATTGAAAATTGGTTTGAATCGGACCAATGTTTTTAATTGTTTTCTGAGATTACTGAAATTTTTTAATTATTAATTTTTAAATATTAGTTTTTGTTAAAAAATAGAACCGATGGTCTGATTTGGACCAATTTTTATATTGTATTATTCACTAGATATTTGTGCTCAGTTTGAACTATCTAAGAACTAAATCTAATAAAGATAACTCGTTTTCAAACGTCGCGTCGTCTTCTCACCCCCACATTTTTGAGGGCCAGAATCTATACGAGAGGACAATAAGGGGATATACTGTCAAAATGGAATGTTCATTAACTTATGTACTCAGGCTCGGCCGATTCGCACTGAGTCGTCAGTTTTCTGTCTTTCAGTCTAGGAATTATTTTCATTTCTTATCTGGTTCGTGAATTACAGCCCTTTGGTCGAAATCGTAAAAGTGAAAAAAAAATAAGTTTTTGAATTCCAAAAAATATTTTATTTCGAAATTTTCAAGACCTTTCTCCATAGAAAATTATAATATAACTGAAAGTGAGTAACTTAAGTATTTTTGTCCAAAAGTGATGAAAATATTTGATAGTCCAATCAAAAATTTTTATGAAAAACCAACTTATCACATACCAAATTCATCCGATTTTTTAAAACGGTTTCACACTTTTATCTTTTTTAATAAACTGAGATCCAATTGATATAACTGAAAATGAATTTCAGGCCATTAGAAAATAACATTATTACCAGAATATTTATGTCTAGAAAACAAAAATGACAAAATAGTGTGCGAGATTTTGCCGCGCCACATAATGATCGAACAGTTTTTACCGACTAATTAATGGACGGTCCATTATGGACCATTAAAGTTTTGACTTATTCATTTCGTTATGAAAATATGTTTTTTAAAGGGTTTTTGCATATGAAGCACTAGTTAATTATTACCAATAATAATCTATTTTTATGGAAATAAAGCGCAACATTCATAATTAAACAAAAACTAAGAATTCTCTATGTTTCTAATATACCTTTTAATGCGACCTTCACCAGATAAGTTAATCATGAAATTGTCAAAATTAAAATTAGTTTCAAAAATCGATGAAGCAATCAGTTGATGTTTCAAAAATCGTATACAAAATGATCCATTATTTTTTGAATAAATTTAAAAAAAGGAAATCGGGATGATTTTTTTGATTTTGTCAGTAGTAGCAGCAAACTCGGGAGATTTGATGATGAATGAAAGTTTTATGAATGAAACAAATACTAATATAGCATGTGCTGGTAATTTGTCTGTTTTGTCAATGATTGAAACGACATTTCCAATGTAAGTATGGGTTTCAAAACAAATTTATTTTTGAACAATTGTTTTTGAAAAAATCTGGACAAAGAGTTAGTTTGTTGGATGAAAAACTTTACTCTTAAGGAGGTTCCCAACAGTATGAAACATCTCAAAATAAATTTGATTTTGAAATTTCGTAAAATACTTTTTTCGACCTTCTATCAAATGGTGTTAATCTGTTAGCCCTGAGATAACTCGAAATCGTTTTATCAACTGTTCAATAATTTTCCCATCTGTGATTTTCGCTAAATTGAACACTAACTAGGGCGCGCGGGGACTCTATCTGACATTTCTCTTCGTTTCGAAGAAAAAAATTATTTGTTTATCTTACAATGAATAAGAATTGTTTGTTGAGTTAAATAATTGACAAAACCGAAACTTATTTACTTTTTAAACAACCAAAAAATAAACCTAAAGATGACCCTAATTTTTTCCAAAATTTTAAGTTGCGCGCCTCTAGAATAGAACTGAGAAACAATTTTAAAAATTTCGCTTCCACACCAGTTTACTTAAACGATTTTTTCGAGATATACAAATTAGGCTGTCACCTGTGAGATTTGGGCCAAGACAAAGTTCAAAACAGGGAATTTTGAGTACTCCTTAATGAATTTGAAGTAAAAAAAATGGGCTTATGGCATATCGAAATTTAACTACCTGGTGTCTGAAATGGTCAAAATACAAACCGGTCATGAGAAAATTATCAGGAATGGCCTCGGATTTTTTAAACCGCTCTTAGTCTCTATTATAGCCTCGCGAGGCCTCGACAGGTGACAGGCTAATACAAATGCAACAAAAAAAACTCAAGACGCTGAAAATTCAATGGCAACACTTTTCAAAATCTAAGTTTTTGAGAAAATTCTAGAGTTCGAAAAAGAAAAATTAAAATTTCGGCCTGACAGTAGTTTGCTACTGCAGCTTCACATAATCTCAAGAATTTTCCATTTTTTTTGTTTTTTTTGAAGGCGCTGAAAAATTTTTAAGATTTGAAATGACCGGTTTTAAATTCGGTTTACTGGTAAAATGCCATTAAGTAGAACTTTCAAAATCATATGACTTGCACCCGAGGTTTTGATCATTACTTAATAGAGCCATACTAAATAGATGTTTGTAGCACTTACTTTTTCTGTAAAAGACCTTCGAAAACACCTTTCATACCGTTGGGAACCCCTTTAATGCCAACCTTGTAACTCGCAAGACAGTTAAGGTTTTTTAACACCAGTTTGTCAGGCAAACTTTGCCTACAAAAAATTTGAAATTCGGTGAATTTCTTTTCGAATTTTTCAAAACTTTAGTATCTGGTTACCATTTTTGAATTTACCAGATTCTGGTATCGGATAATTTTGATTTTTACTTCAAAAATATTGTGAAATTTATTTTCAAAATTATTTTTTTGCAAAAATTTTGAGCGCTTCTAAAAAAATAACAAATTTGGGTGATCTCACAAAAGTTAAGAAAATTTCATTCCTAAAAACGACTGTTTGACCTGGTACCACGGACCGTGGTCTACGGTCCTCTTAATAGGTTTTCAATTTGAAACTAGAATTACCAAAGATTGGTATCTCTAGGCCTTTGGCGTTTGCGTTTGACCAATGAGAGCACGGAATATCTTGACACTGTCCAATAAGAGCTTCGCAAATAAGTTCAATCGCGACCGCGAAAGTAAGGGCCCAGGGATCCTGATTTCAGATATAACTTTCTTTAATATATGAAGGGTATTTTTGAGAAGTAAATTAATTCAGACATGACAATCGAACAGATAATTGCAAAGAAATTAGAGAAATCGAAAGAAAATTATTAAATTGCACTTGGCAAGAACTGGCCGACAGTTTTGATATTTTACGAGACAACCAAGGACAACCAAAATGCAGAGTCATTTCAGAGTGAGTTTAAAATGCTGATAACGAGAAATTTAAAATTATAACATTGGAATACGAAAATGATCAGAAAATAGTTCAGAAATTTTTACAACATTATTTTCGATAAGTGTTTGATATTTTATAACAAATTACTTGGAGTGTGTCATGAATGACGTCATATTTCAAGATAAAATTTTATTTTTTTTTTAATTTTAATTTGATTGCGTTCTACACATTTTTGCATTTTTATTAATTTTAACCTATTGTAAACCACCTTTTAAATTTAAAAAAATAATTCATGACGCCATTTCGAACGCCCGCGCGTTTTTTATTATTAAAAGAAAAATTTATTTTTGTCCCCATATGGTGGGAAGTGCCAATATCGCCAAATATTGTCAGAAAAAATATTTCGGCGATAGTGGGCCGTCCCCCTGCATTTGAATGTTATACAATTTTGTATATCGCCGAGTAGGATATCCGTAAAACCACCTGGTGAAAATATATATAAATAATTTCCCGCGGATTTTCACCTTTGATAATTTTTTTCGAACTGAGCTATCAAAGCTACTCGACATATTTGTGTACGGTTCCCTAAAAGTAAAGAATCGTCTTAAAAAGTGACTCATGGGCGTTGATGCGATTCGAATCGTTCGACCGATTTAGCCAATCAGAGCCCATGTGATGTTCTTTTTATTCTCGTGAGACATTTAGGGGAGTGTAGTTCATCATTAAAATGCATTTTTTTAATTTTGTATTTTTTTCACTGTTAACCATTTAAACCTTCACTTAACCCCCTCACACCCAAACGCNAACTAAACCTCTATTTTGTCTTGCATTTATCGAGCACACAAAATTAAAATTATAAAAAAATTATAAACCTCCAATTTAAGTCTATCCTTGATCTTGCGTCATTAAGAATAATGAATATTTTATCGCATTTATTATCTCCGCAATAACCGCCCAAAGTGGCGTCCCCGAATGGCGTTTTGAGTGTGAGGGGAATTTCAATGGTTTTGGGTGTGAGGGGGTTAAAAAGATTTTTCTAAAATTAAAATTTAAGGTATTTTTGGGGATGTTTCCCGATTCTATGTTAGTATATTTTATTACGAAATCCTACAGACAAAACTAAAACTTTCTTTGTAACGTTGCCTAAATGTTATTCCCGCACCACGCTTCTGAATCCACGCCTGTGATTGGCTGGCGCTAGTTAAGGTGTGGAGGCGCGCAAAAGTGCATAGTGAATCAAGAAGAATATAGTGAAAAACGAATAAGTATAGTGAAATGAATGACATATATTTACGAGATAAGCTTAAGGCAGTAACCGACGCCATTTCGTGATTTTCAAACGTCTGTCACGAGCTGAATAAAATTCCAGTGATTTTCTCGTTGTGACACTTACGAAATATTTGTCTGAATTTTTCAAAAAAAGTAACCGGAAGTTTTTTGTATAATCGTACCGGTCGTATTACCGGTCCAAAAATTCAATTTTGGCCGTTTTTCATAAAGAAATGCTTTGTTTTCTTGGATTAATTTCGCAAATTTTGCTCAAAACAGTTAGTTAAAAAAANTTTGGAAAAATATGAAGTTTTACCTTTTCAGATCACGAAATGGCCATGTCCAATGCGAAAATCTAAACTGGTAGTCTTGAACTTATTAACTATCAGACTGAGAACTTTCTGATAAAATCGAAAGCCCAAAATCGCTTTGTATTCATGACTTGCATCGAGAATCACTCGGAACGAATACAAATCAGATATTGATTCTATCAAAGCGCTTAATACCATCTTATAAAGCAAATTATTTGACGAATGATATCGTTGATGAAGTCGTAAGAGGCTGTAGAAGGTTCGAGACAATTGGCATCAAATTTGCTCGATCTTTTGGACGAACTTGAAGTCAGGATCTGCACATATTTTTGTTTAAATTGTAAAAAATCCAAAAGCCTAAAAAAATAATAAAAAATATTGTTTTGAAACCAGATCAGCTGAAAGACATGCGAGGTCGATTAAAGCTTTTTGCAAGGCTTATAGTGTTCGCAAAACAATAATGTATTATCGTATGTATGTATTACGAGAAAATAATTTTCATTTTCGGGGATTGAAGTCCCTGCGTCGTCGAACTTGACGTCTGAGAGGCGATGGAAATACACCATCGTGATTTTTGGTTCAAAGTTTACGGAAAATCATTCAAGTGGACAGTATCTACTTATTAACCGCGAGAAGCCGTTAGTTGTATTTATAATTCATTAAAAAACGACAAAATTATAGCAACGCTTTTCCGTAAATTTACACATTAGCAACAGTTTCGATCATTGAAACTGAAGATATCACAGAATGAAACATATTATTTTGAGTTAAAAACATTCTTTAGATTTTCAAATAGTTTGTTACAAATTTGTTCCGATCTCCCAGATTAAATGACTTGGTACTCCGATTACCACCCTTACAATTGAGAATGCTTGGGTCCTCAAATTGAAATTGATTCATATGGCAAACTAAAATGTAATTTCAAGTTACAAGGACATGGCTAGAGCTCCATCAAAGTTTTTCCGACAATTCACTATTTCATGGACATAATTGAAGAGTTTGAATTACCTGAGGATTTCGAAGACTGATATGAAATTATATGGAAGAGCCCTTAAAACCAACTGAAATCTATGAGCAAATGGTCTGGTTTAGTTAAAAGGGCATTTTGAAAAATTTCATACGGATGAAGTTATTGCAAACTCAAGAAAGAGATTTAAAAAAGAACTGAAACAAATTAAATTGAGCTTGTATGTATGTCCGAAATTTGGCTCTCATTCTAGATGCAAAACCCAATAAAAAATTATGGGGATGCTAGAGGCAGCTGATTCTCTCTAGAATCTACAGATTTTTTAGGCTACAGTTGCCCAAACTCCGGAGCTACGCTTCAGTATGATGATATTTCCGGAAATGAAATATTATGTCACGAATGCAAAACTTCAGAAAATCAAATAGATATCACCAAGATTTACTGAAAACTAAAGCAACTTTTGGGAAAACCAGAGCTCAAAAAGACCTTGTACTAGATTGAAGATGTCAATGATAACAGGCAGATAAGATTAGGCTTTTCACATCTAAATCATGTGGATCATTAATTTAAAAAATCAGCCTTTATATTTTTGAAAAGTTAATCCCAAACTGGTAAAAACAATTTTACATCTCAATATAGGATCTCCCGCCGATGTGACGGGAAGCCGATTTTACATATTGCTAAATTTCGGCGGGTATAAATACCTATAATGCAGGCGGCTGATTACTGAAAATTATGAAAAGGGGAGGCCCTTTATCGGCCGATTTGCCGATAATCGACACGAAAAACTTCGCTAATTTGACATTGTTTAGCTAAAATTTTACCATCTATCCCATATCACATGCCGAAATCTGCGTGAGGTTGATGGTTTTTGCTTACAATATTACTTTGAGTGGACATCAGTGCGATTGAATGACGTTCAAATTAACAAGATTGAATCTTCTCGAAATCTACTTTTTTGAATTTTTATATGATTGCAGTATTGGGTGGCATTTGAACTATTGTAACACTTTATAAAAATTGAAAACTTTTTAAAATTATGACGCATTTCAGACGCTCACACGCTTTTTCTGTATTGAGCTAAAAAAATTTTCCTCGCCAATTATCTCCACGCTTTGGAACGACTGTATAGATCAACATGTATTTTTTATTATCTGAACCCAGTTCATCAGCCAAAATGAAGATCAACTCGCGCAATGATAATTGCGTTTGCCACAGACTGATATGAAGAATTTGATGAAATGTACAACGTATAGATGGAAGCATTGAGTTCATAGATTCAATCGACTCCGATGAATGCTACCGCGGAACAAGGTGGGTTTGGCAGTCAAACCAAAAAAAATAAACTCAAATGTTTTTTCCAGTATTAACAAGATATTTTGAAAATAAATGTGTGAATTGTATCTCTTAAGGGGGGTACCCTCATGAAAAACGACCATTTTGTGTTTTCAAATATCCTTAAACTACACATGGTGGAACAAATAGGTTGAATATATTGCTGATATTTGAACAAATATCTTACATCTTGAAAATATAATTGAAGATCACTGATATGCTCGACGTAAATCGAGGAACGAGCCTCAAAATATAAGCTATTTTTGGCTCAAAAGCTCTCCTCCGTCAAGTTTTTGAGAATAGGCAATTTATTTTCAATATTGTTTATTATCCACAAAATACGTAGCGCGGTTACTTTCACTTTGCAAAATTGTGAAAAGAACACTCATACAAATATGGTTTGAGCAAACAATCACGAGGGATAGTAGTATTTACCAGAATTCTTTACTAGACCAAACTCAGCTAAGTGCAACTAGAGTTTTTAAAGAAGATATCTCAATGCGATAATTGGAGTTCAAAGCCCATGTAACCCTTAGGCTGTTTCGAAATCATGCTGTTTTTCTAATTTACCTCAAGTTCAAAATTTTTCGATAAAAAAAATCCGAGGTATGCAGAGCGGTGCCACCGCGGTGGCTTATATTCGCTGGCCAAACATTTTTAAATTATGTCGTTATTTCGAGTTCATACGTGGTTTTATAATTTTGAATGGCGATAATTTTTATTTTTGACCCCATATTGCCGAAGTATCCAATTCGCCGAAAGTGCCCATATTGCTGAATTTTGATGAAACTTCTTGAATTTACGTATCTAACATTTTTGATTTTTCTCATTGTGGTTTTTTAACTGTGACACAAGTATTTGTAAAACAGGGTTGTTTCGACTAAGCGTGCTTAAATTTTAAGATAATAAACTTTCTGTGAAAAAGCCAATTTTGAGAATATAGCGCTGTTGACAATTTTTAATGTTCAACAGTTTCAGAGGAGACCAGATGTTCTTAAATATTTCCTCCTTCATTCGCAAAGAAATGAAAATTACTACTTCTCGCATTTTACTAATTTTGGGCCCTTTACTGCCAAACCCGACCAGGTCTCCAAGAAGACGTATGATAGTTTCCTAGCGACTACAAAACATATTGAAGGATACTGTAGAAAAAACAGAATAAAATGGTTGTCAGACGCATTTAATAAAGGCGAACTGGGTCCTTGACCTCGAAACTGAAATCGGTTCTCTTGCAACAATAAGAATCATACATTTCCGTCCTTTGGAATGGCTCAAGATTCGATCTACGACAAGAAAATGCCGATGCTTAACTGGCTTGAAAGCCTGTTCATTGCTGGCATAAATTTTGATGACGTTTTAGGTGATTCGAGAATTAACCCAGGATATTAAGTTAACGATTCTTGAAGAAAAGCTTGGAGCTTCGCGAATTTAAAGATGAATGTTGACCTGTTATGTCTAAAACGAATATGTTGATGAAAAAAGTGGTCATGAATGCATTTGAAGATTATAAGCCAAGTTTTGAATACCGCCCAAATTACTTCTTGTTCCGAAGTTTTATTTTGTGTTTCCATATGTGAAGATGGTATTTATGCGTAATGGAACAATGATTCAAGAGCTTCAGTTTCATCTATGGCATCCTGGATATTTACAAGGCTTGAATTCGTGGATTCTACCCATTCTTTTATAGCATATTCGAGATCTATAACAGGAGGCTGATCAAGCTCATCAATGTCACTTTTAACAAAGTTCAAAATTTTATATTTAATTCGATAAAAAAGTTATTAACAACATTTTAAAAGATTCAATTATAAAATTCTTTATCCTGTGATTTTACCAATTGAAAAGTTTTGTAGAGACGGAAATAAATTTTAAAAATTAATTATACATTAGTTATCAATGATTCATCGTCTTGCGTAGGTTAGCTTTAACATTGCGCTAATATGATAGATGCTCTCTCCGTAGGTCAGAAGAAACGGTCGCAGGGCGAGAGATCCAAGATAAGTATACTGTATATATATATGTCGGTTGATATTTCGAGTGCTTCTCGAGCGGCTCGGCATAAAGTCAAAACCTACGCAAAACTCACACATTTGAAAATATATTTTGTTTTACAAAAATCTGGCGGATAGTCGAATGGCAAAAGTTAAGCGTTTTTTCAAACTTTTCCAATAATTTGTTATTACTTTAACAGTTTTGAGCCTACACACTTCAATATGAATAATTAAAAATAATTTCAATTTTCGTTAAAATCATCATTTTGAGAACCGCAAAATTCGGCATTTTTTTCCTCGAAATGTAAATTTGTATTGTTCTGGTCGAGGATTTTTTTGCCAAAAACTTTTCGAATATTGATACGATCCCAAAGTTCAATAAATAAATTTTGCCTACTTTTTTGAAGAAAGAAATCCTGTTTATTATCAATTGCAATCACGTCACTAAAAGATTGATAAAACATTAAAATATTTTCCAAAAAATAGGACCAAAAAATATTATTCGACAGTTAAATTGGAGCCTGTGAAATAATTGTTAAAAATCTTTTGAAACAGCTGACTAATATATGTCAGCAAAACGTTCTCATTGGTTTGTTTCGTTTTAGTTCAACGTCATAAGGCGCTCATTGGCTCGGTTTTAGAGTCACACGGGAGACAAGCCAATTATGAGCCTGGGAATTTTTTAATTTCGAACTCTGCCTTAGTATTTTCTCTGCTTGCTTGGATAATTTCGCAAATTCTTTCTTCATAGGTGTGAGTTTAGTGGCTGAAACAAAATTATTGTCGTGTTGCTCCGCTTTTATACTTTCCATCAAATCCGAAATTTCTGAAAAATTTCCCTGGAAATATTTTTTCATTTCGGTTTCCAGCAGCAATTTTTCCGAGGTGATTTTTCTGTACATTTTGAGGTTCATAGCCTTGACCGAAGAGTCCAAATCAGCTTGTAAATTATCAAAAGTGTCCGAAAGCTCAGATATTTTATTTTCCTCTTTCACGGTCAAATAATAACTATCTTCGTTTTGTTTGTAATCTTTGACATCTTTCAGATATTTTTTAATTTTTTCGTTTGCAAATTTCCATTTAAGATGAAGCTAAAAATTATTGTAAAGATTAAAAAATTTTGACGAAAAATTTTGATGACGTTACGAAAATTTTGCCAGTTTGCAAATTAACCCATATGATATGGGCCATATCTTAAATCTGAGAAGAAGGCCCATTTTTAGTATATGCCAAAAATTTAAGTATGATTTACTAAAAATGGGATCTCTTCCCGAATTTAAGATATACTAAATCCACTAACGTTTTCTTAAAACCGTCGCTCCGTTTTGTCGCTACACCTAATTGAGTCACCGTTCACTCACAAAGACCTGAGCGATGGTTTCATGTTACCGCCAGTTAATTTATGATATTTTGTTGTGGAACTAAGAAAAATATGCCAACTTATTTTGAAAATGACAAGTGCGTAAGCGTTCGAAATGACGTCATAATTTGAAAGGGTTTTTAATTTTATAAAGAGTTATACTGTATAACTTACACTGTATAACTTATACAATATTTTTAGATAAATTCAACCACCAAAATGCCTGGAGTTATGTACTCCAGCAAACAAAAATTCATAAAAGTAGAATTTGGGAATTCAATCTTGAAAATTGACGTCACTCAAAATTATTTCTAATAAAAACCACAAATTGCGTGGGCGTTTTTCGGCGATATCGAAGATAATCCTTCGCCAGCTTTCAAACTCAGCATCATAACTGTGACGTCAGAAAAGATGGTGACCGAAAAAATTACACGATTGGCAACTTATTTTTAAAATCGTGTGATTTGATTGGTCACTATCTTTTCTGACGTCACAGTTATGACAATGAGTAAAAAAACTGGCCGAAGGATTATCTTCGATAAAGCCAATTTCATTTTTTGACGTCTGCTATTTTAGGTTAATAAAAACTTGAAATCGAAAATTGTCCAGAAAATAGGTTGGGTGTAAATTTATTTCTGATTTTATGTAAATAATTTAATTTTTTGTACCTGCTCGCGAACTTCATTATGATAAGTAATCAGCTGATTATCTGCTTTGCCCTCGAGCAGTTCTTCGAATGTTTCGATAAAATCTTCTGCCTTTGTCAGATTTGATTCAAATTGTTCAAAATCAAGTGCATAAGTTTCCGCCAAATCTGAGTTTTCCGAATATTTGAACTGGATTTCTTTGTCCCAAACTTCATGAACTGACTCCAAATCGTGCCGTTTTAGCGTGACATTTGCTGCAATTTCCTTGATAGTATTTTGGAGCTCTGTTTCATAATCATATTCATCTAGTACAAAATTTTCTGCATCTTCTGTTATTTCTTTCAAAATCTTATCGAAACTGTGTTTTGTGAGGTAATCATCAAGATCGTCTAAATTATTTGAAAATTCTTCGAATTCTTCTTTCGTAACAAAATTTTCCAGTCTGCTATGGTTTTTAAATTTTCAGAGAATTTTATTATTGAAGCGATTTTTATCACTAAAATGTGCAATTTTGTTTTCAGTTAGGCAAAACAGGTACTCTCTGATCATAAGAGTCTGATGTGTGGTTTTCTCATGAGGTGCCAAGGGGTAAAATGATTTTACTAAAATCTAAGGTACCATTTCCGCCTTAGTGAACTCAATTTATGCTCAAGGGTATGGTAGTTCCTAATTTGACATATTCTCGATAAAATATAAGCCAAACAAGGCTTCAAGGATATTATTCAGATTAGCCAGTTTGTAGAACTAGCCTTCATCTTGCGTAAAACATGTGTCAAAATTTTGTTGCATGCATACACTCTCAGACACATAAGCGAGACGGGGAGACCTAAGTCAAAATGGAAAATCTATCTCCTCTCAGGCTTTATTTTGAAATAAACCTTAATTTTAACATTACCTGTATAATTAGTATTTAAAACTTCTGAAGAGCTCTTTTGTCGATAAGTGCTATATTATTTCTAGAATATGCGATAAACCACCGTTTTTTCGACTTGTTCATCGGAAAATCTATCTCCTCCCAGGTTAAATTTCAAAATTCACTCAAAATTTTTGGCCAAACCGTAGCCTCGAAACAAATAAAACTCTGAGGAGCCCGTTTTTTTTTTAAAAATTCGCCCCAAAAAATATTAATTTTTCAGGTCACGTGGCTAAACAGAAAGCTGGAAAACACTGAAGAGAAAGTTGGCTTCACTCAAGCCGAATTGTTGAAGTATTAGTGGTTCAAATTGAAAACAAACGTTATTTTGTCACTTAATTTTCGAAAAAAACTTACTCAGAAAAACAAACCAAAAAAAACTCGAAAATTTTTTGTTCTATTTGGGTTTGTTTGGTGCTTTTAAAACATCAAACGACTGATTTGGTGCATTTTATTAACATTAATAACTACAAAAAATGTAGGAACCACCATACCCTTAAATGCGACCACATATAATATAATAATATGTTTCACTGACTATTTTTTACAATATTTTGTACTACAGTAATATAACCTAAAGAGATCTGTTGAAGGTTAATTTCCTCAGATGTACCCAGGGCGCCAATAAACCGAGTAGGCAAATATGTACGTGTGATAGTCGTGGAGAGTAAAGTATTTTTGCTCTTTGCTGATCAAATAAATATTATACTATTTCGCTTCGTGCATCACGACCCTGATTGAAGTTTACCAAAAAAAATCATTTAAAAAAATAATCAAATTTTAACTAGTTTGCCAATTAGTTTATCGTTTTCGTAAACTTGAGGGTTAAAATTGTGTAAAAGATAAAACACCATTCCTGGATTCTAAGCTATCTTTTGCAGAATTAAAACTGGCTTCAACTTTTTTCATTTTTCCCGTTAAATCGATAGCGTCTATTTCAATAACTTTTTCAGTTTCCAGCAAAATGCTAAGTTTTTCTACCGCGGTGTCTCTGGTCTCATTTGACATTGACCCATAAGCTTCGTTTAGCTCATCTTCCAAAGTTTCACATTTTGAAAAATATGATTCCTTGTAATTTTCTTCCGCGAGATTTACTTGTTGAATAGAGTTTTCTTGAAAAACAACGAGTTTTTCGGAAATTACTTTTTTTGACCAATCTTTTGCAAGATCAGAAATCAATTGTTGAGCTGTTTCAGCCTGGTTGATTTCAAATGGTGAGTAATTCTCCTTAATTAATTCTCAATTTATATTCAATTTTTTTAAGAGGAAAACTTACATCCATTTCTTTGTCGAAGGCAGATTGAAAACTTGAAATTTCGTCTTCCCACGTTTTGAACTGTTCAAGTTGCAGTTGAAATGCATCCATAGAAACGATATTATCAAGAGCGGAAGTATCGGCCAGAGCTAGATAAAGTTGAAATCATATATATTTTCGCACAAAAATAAGACTTAAATTTTGAAAATTAAAAAAATGCATTCAGGAATCTGAAAGTATGTTTCTAGGAATTTTCGGTCGATTTCGCAAAATGTAGTACCCGCATACCTCCAGATAAAAATAGCGTAGAGGTTTTTGTCAAGAGAATCGTAAATAACCTAGATTTCTGTCGGTGCATTTAAAAAATCCAAAACCATTTTAATACAGACACGTGAAATATTTCAGACTTAAAAAAACGAGTTACCCAAACAATAGTTGTCAACTCACTTATATAAGTTCTGGCGGCTCGAAATATATCCTTTGTCCAACCAAAGTGGATCGTGAAAATGAGGGTGATCTCTATAGCGCGTGGCCGGGGGGTTGATTGGCTGATATTACGCACCAATCAACTCTGGCGCTCCCAATATCAAGCATTTATTAAGCAATTATTATACCCAAGAAAATCACTAAAAAAACTACTGGGATTCGAACACGCGCTGAAGAGATCACCATACTTTTCAAGATTCACTTTGGTTCGAAAAAGAATATCGATGACGATGCGTAAGTCAAAGCAATGTTTTTTCTTAAATTGAGATGTTTTTCTAAAAATAGGAATGAGCTATAATCTAGGTAGGTTACATTATGACTTTTTTTCGATAATGATAGAACTTTATTACAAATATTTTTAAACAGATCACAAAAAAAACTTTAAAAATCATGCCGTAGTCACCCTGTATGAAAAACCGATGTTTTGGATTCAACTATTTTCGTCGAATTAATCTGAAAAACACCTGCAAAATTTTTAACCCCTCCCAATTGCTCATGTGATTTTCAACTTAATTAGTTGCCTGAATGGTCAAATGAAGGCGTAGGTGGTTATTTAACTGTTTCCGAAAAAATAATTATAAGTTATAATATAATTTATGACGCAATCCATTGTTTGCAGAATATCCTCATGATAGAAGGCAAAAATTTTTCAATTCGGGCATCGTCATCGATTGTTCTGACATTTTTTCTCTGATAGTGCGCTATAGCGTAAGAGAGTTTAAATTCAAATTTATTTTTAAATGAGCTCTCTTGCGCTACTTTCAAAATGTATAACTTACGTATTTGACTGATAGCTTCAATTTCCGATTTAGTTTTATTCATTCTAGCTTGTAGATCTTCAAATTCTTCGATTGAACTATATTTATGCATAATCTCGTCTAATTTTTGATTAGCAAGTGTTTGCAATTCGTCCGTGTCAATGACATTTTTGATGGGAAAAAGTTGCTCGTCAAACTCAGATTGGTTCATTTCCGGATTGTTTTTATCAAGACCCAGACGGATTAATTTTCGATTCCAATTTGTTTCAAATTCTTTTGGTGGCTTTATAATATGAAGTTTACATATTAATTTCGAGGATAATCAACCCTAAAAAAGAATCGCTTGAATGTCACAAGCAATCTACCGGGTCCCGCTTTCTCAGTTATTTATTGACTTTGTTTAATAAACATTTTAACTTGTCTTGAAATTTAGCTTGCCTTGATCGAAGTTTCAGATCTAGGGTTGGGCACATTTTTTAACGAAGTAAGATATATCCAAACGTATTGCTGCATCCAACAACCAAAATTTTTGATTTTTTACCGGAAGTCCGCTAATACCGGAAATAAACCGTAAAAATTCAAAATTTCGATTCTGAGAAAACCGCACATATCTGGAAATTTTTGTAATTTGACACCCCTCAACGAGTCGAATTACAATTTGGTCATGTTTTAAGTCAGAGGACCTTCGGACCTGAAATAATACCTACCTGGGTAGTTTTCAAGACAAAATATTTGGCAATAAAATTGGTGTCATATGACACCTTAAACAGAATCAAATTACAGTTTTTTCAGAAAAATTTTTGGGATGTCAAATTACAAAAAAAATGTGCCAAAAATTGCTGAAGAATAGTTGTATTAAATGCCAAATAATTGGCTCCAAGATATGTTTGGTGTTCTCAAAACCGACATTTTAAATGTTTACCGAGGAGTTTCCGGTATTACCGATCATCGGTTAAAAAACCTTTAAATTCTGGTAATTAAGTTTTTTCTTGGCTGTTGGATCCAGAAATTCGTTTGAAAATATCTTGCTCCGTTAAAAAATAGCATGGGGGCAAAGGGTAGAAAATGCTAAACAAACTACCTTAATTATTAAAAAAAAACAAGCTAAGAAAGTCAAAGACCATAGATAACCAAGCCAAACGCAGCTACATTTGCCAAGGTCTGGTCAAGACAATGGTCTCTAAGCCAATAAAAGCCGAGAGATAAAAGGCCGCCTAACCGCGACGAACTCTGCGAAAAGATTTTGACGATTGGAAAAAATTAGATGAAAAATAATCGAATTTTAAAGCACATTCCTGTTATTTTTTCTTCAATTTTTTCCTTGAAATTTTTGAAATGTTTTTTCACATTATATTGCTCAGCATGCGCGTAGTTAATTCGGGTCGCAACATTATTAACTTTCTGTGTGGAGCCTTCAAGCTCTTCTGTGTCTTTTTCAAATTGACCTTGAAATTCATCTTCTAGCTATAAAAAATATTAAAAAATATCTTTTGGAAAATGTATCAACATTTTTTCAAGCCATAAATTTTTACAAACCTGAGGTATAACATTAATAAGCACATAATCCTTATATGTTTTTGAGCTGACTTCTAGTAACTTGGTGGCCCTCTCCAGTTTTTCTTTTGTGGCTGGCACTATGACTTCTCTTACGATATCTAATTCAGTTGCACCTTGAGCATACACACTTTTCGAGGTTTTTTTAGTCAGTCAAGTAAAAAAATCAAATTGAAATTTTCATGGAAAAAATCCAACACGAAACAATTAACTGACTGTACTGTATGTGTCAATTTTGTAATCATAAATGGATTAAGGGCCCTCGGATGACAGATTGTGACAGTATTTGAAAGAAACAAAGAACGCAAAATACTTGCAGCCGATCAAACCCTAAATTTCAGAATCCGCCAATGAAATCGGCTTAAATTTGGGTGGCCACCCAATCATATTCTTCGGTTTTGCATTATTCAAATAGTCACGATCTGTCAGCTGACGTCCTATATTCCATATCGACGATTAAATATAGTATACTTTATATCTTTTCGGACAAAAAAACTATTTTATTAACTTTTTACTTTGAGCACGATTAAATAGTAAATTTCGCCTTTTAAATGCATTTTTCCGAGGCCAAATGGTATTTCAAACTTTAAGTTCGGCGATTAAATTTAATTAAAATTCTAAATTTTGTTTCAAAAGCTAAAGTCCCAGAAATAATTTACCGGAGGAAAAATAGTGGTTATCGTCACCGATTTATGTCATACGTTGATGTTCATGAAGTTAAACGAATAGAATTATAAAAAACGATACTTTTTCCGAATAGGTATTATTTTCGGGCCGAAAGCAAAATGGCGAAAAGTAAAATCCAGAAACTTAGAAGCAAAATGACAAAAAAAAATGTTACGTCAGTAAAATTCAGCAAAAATTGCATATCACAATTTTCTCTGATCAATTGAGACTAATTTTACATTTTCTTCAATTTTTTACTTTACAAATGTAACTTCAATGTAGATGAAAATGACTCAAAAAGCAAAATGTAGAATTTTTGCTTGCGAACCATCATTTTCGATATCTATAATGCCAGAAGTGAGACTTACCAAATTGAGCCACTCCTCCGGGATTATACAGTAGGTATTTAATGAATCTGGTCAGTTTTAAGTTTACGTTAAATAAACGTGCTAATATATTATTTTTTTTTCAAAATAATAAAACTAGCAAAAACCCTTTCCTTGATAAAATGTGCAATACATTCAGAACCCATTGCCTCATCCTCTTATTATCTCTGAGATGTGAGTGAAGTAAAAAATAAATGTTTCCCCTCTCAGGGCTAGATTTGAGTCAATCACTCAAACACGCGTAAAATGTCTCATCAAAATGTCGGAAAAATATTTCACAAAAAAATAATTTTCACGGAGCAGTCATGGAATTTCATCAATTATAATTCTATTTTATCATAATTCGCCGGTTTTTTCGTAGACAAATCACTGTTTTTGCTTATCCTTAGTAACTTACTTGCAAATAATCATGTAACTTCGAAAAATCAATACAAATTTGGATTTACCTTTAGCCGAGTTTTGAGCTGAAATTGGTAAGAATAAAGTATAAACCAGCCAAATAATCATATTCGCCGGTTATTAACCGTAGTTCAAGACTTCGTATAATCTTCGTTAGATCTCTGAGTGTAAAAAATAATATGATTATCTTTCTTTATGAAATTTATTCCAAGAATAATTTTTAAAAGAAATTAGACTTGATTATCTAGAAAATACGTTTTTTTAACTGTCTCCGTATTTTTTCTGCGCAGTTCTGGAATTGCGGGGTATTTATGATTATTTAATTAATACGTGGTATAAGGAAGATGATAAACTAAAAAGCAATTAGCAGCAACAGTATCACGTTATTGGAATGCGTAAGGTTTTTTCTTGTATCAGCCTTGGGAAGTTCGCTGTGCGGATCAAGTGGTTGGCCGAGGCCCTGGCTTGTGTTATTTTAAAGATACCGAAAAATAACAAAAATGACAAAATAAATTTTTCAAGACCAATCAACCGTATAATTAGGAATTCGGATCGGAAACAATTTGAATGTTTAAATGAATAAATGAACTAAAATCAAAATTTTCAAACAACGTTTTTTTATGACTGATTCACGGTTTGAGGATTTATTCATGTTATCATCGGTTCTACTTTGAATCAAAGTCTTTGATATCTGGTTCTCCGGGTCCAAACCCTAAGTATAGTCAATAGTATTGATTCGCTCAATACTGTACTCCGGCCGGGAGCTCTATCTGCAAAACTTACAGAGCATAACGGCAGTATAACGGCAGCATTATTTCTTTAGGTCAATGGGCCATATTTCCAATCGTTGATAAACGTGTTAGTATACCGGTAAAAACCTAATCTGATTGCGTTAAAACATAGGTCGCTATGACAGAATTAACGGTTCAGAATGACCCGTTCACTACGTTGAAATAAATTAAGGCTGAGAAAAGTTGTTAAACATGAAATATGCTAAAATTATAGGACGTCAATATATTATATAAATTTGAACCCTTAAAAATAAATCGGTCTTCTGAGGAATCAACTCGATGAACTGTAAGGATTTTATTTTTAAACACAGAAAATCAGAAATTAATTGTTGAATGGAAATTTTGAAAAAGTTTTACCGAGCCGATTGTTCTAAGTACCTTTTATTTCAAAGTTTTAAAAATTATTTTCTGAATCAGATCAGCTCGAAAAAACAGTTCGGCCGTATAAAGGTTTGTCAGAGGTTATATGTTTACAAAAATAATTTTAGTGATAGGATGTGTAGTTATCGAGAAACTTACTTTGCAATTTCGGCCATTGAGGTCACCTAGCTGCGTCTCAGAAATGCGAGACTACAACCAATGGGTATTTTTGGCCGAATGTGTTACTGTAGCGGCTACAGTGTAGCCTCTTAATTAATTTAGAAAATTAATCAGGTATTTAACAAATATCCTTTTAGGAAGAAGGTTGTTATTTTTTAGTTTGATCT
>SCLH01000109.1:199572-228202 GCA_004367855.1 Oikopleura vanhoeffeni
GGATATATTCATTTTCTTGGTCGAAAAATATGAACCTTCGATTTCTAAAGTTCAATTCGAACACTGACCCCTTTGTCCTATTTTTATGACCAGACTTATTTTTCGCCTATAATTTCTAACTTTAACGACCGCTATAATTATTTAAACAAGGTATTTGACCTGATTAATCACAGTCCTGACAAGATTATCTCGCCGAATCTACTTTATCACCGGTACGCTAAACTTTCCCTCATTTTTCAGTCCATTGACTTTGCTCAAGGCTCAAACTTGAGTTAAGCTTGAGCTGAGTTAAAAAATATCTTAGATGATAATTGGGCGTGATCCAACACGAAATCCCCAAACTTTTGTGTTAATTTAAATGAAATTATAAAGAAATAAAATCTTAATAAACTTTTGAGCTCTGATGACATCCTGTCTTTTTATATGAGAAACGGGAATTATTTCAGAAGAAATTATTTTATGAATATAAAGGAGAGAATATCGTAAACAGAAGCCTACTTTACAGGAAATTGAATAAAAAAAGAGAAATATGAATCTCGATCACTTTTCAAGACATTTGATTTGGTTGTCTACAAAATTTAATTGACAAAAATAGCTAGATTAATTTTGACTCATAAGGTACAGTACTTTAAGTACCTTAACCCTTGGACGTCTTCGAAAAAAAATTCACTGGAGGCACAAAACCTCATTTGAAGTTCAACTATTCGAGGCGCGTTATAGTGTGATAACCAGCATGGGATTTACCTCATTTTAATTTTTAATATAAGCAGAAGCCAACAATTGCAAATATTATCAAATTACTAAAGTTAACCTTTCAAGGGGACTGTTAAATAACAACGAAAATACTTTTGTAAGCCCTTTTTCTCAGAAGTTCTGTGGAATTTTTTCCATTTTCTCTATGTTTTCAGAAATCACTCGCGAAAAAAAACAAGAGTTCTAGCAACAGTAGAGCCATTATTATTTGAATGACAGATTTTCCAAAGAATTTCCTAAAAACTGATCTCCTCAGAAAATTTCTGCAGTTTGACAATATTAAAGGATTAGCGATCAAAGGTTTTTCTGAAGAAATTGGCCAAAAAAGGAAGAAAAGATAACTTTTGAACGGATCATCGAAAATTATTTAAAGTTTGATTTTTGAACTTATTGGAGCAAGCTCTATTTAGGAGTTTGCTAATTTTATTTTAAGAGCGCTAATCCTCTTTTTGAGACGTTTTAATCTTTTCAAAACCTCAAATGAGGTTTTGAACGTCCAAGGGTTAACAATACTGTTTTTCTTGAGCACTAAATTAATTAATCAATCATCAGAATTTATTTTATAAACAGAAAATGACAATAAATTATATTTTTGAAATCCCCTTTCACAGCAAAAATAATCTTGAACATAATTTTGCGGGTTACTTAATTATTCGACGTACCATTTTTTTTATAGATTATGGTACATAATTTATGTACCTGCGAAAACGTCTAATCATACACTTACGTAATAATTTTTGCCTGAGGACAATACCGTTGATTCATTTTTTGCGGATTTAATCAGAAATAAAGAGATAACACATTAAGGGGGGGGGTTGGTTGCTAGTTGAGACTCAAAAATAAACTTTTATTAATTTGTAGATCAGAGGAAGTTTTGCAAAGTTTTCAACTACACATTTATAATCAATATGAAAAAGTTTCAAATATATATCTCAAATTCAGGAAAAGGGCCCATTTTTTGTAAATGACACTAAAATTCTGGCTAGATTTGCTAAAAAATGGGCCCTCTTCACATAATTGAGATATAATATAGGTTTTAAGTTTTGTCATTTAAAATTTAGGGAAGAGATACATTATGACCAAGGCTATCAAAAACGTCGATTTTAGAGTCGGATAAAAATATTTATTTACGAATGGATTATACCGCTTTTTGGAAATTTTGTCCGTTTAATATAAAAGTGAAATCATTTGTATTCCTCAAAAACTCACGGAGGAGATGAATTTTCCAGAAAAAATGCCTTTAACTAAAGTTTTAATTTGTCGTTTCTAATGGATCAAACATTTCGACTAGAGCTAATTGCGACTTTCGAAATGTTTTGAAAATGTTAGATTTACTTTCTAATAATTTGTAATACAAAACAATAAGATCAAAATTCTAGGTGTAGTTTTTCTGGCATTGAACAACAAAAAACTTATTCTATACCATTTTAGAGACCACCACCCTCTTAAGTTTTATAAAGATAAACGAATATATATCATTTTTCCGGTGACATTGTTACATTGTAAAATTTGTAATTTATTTGGCTTGACGTCTTTTTGGCAGTTTTTAAAAATTGAGTTTTCTTGAATCACTTCTAGAGCCAAGCATCATCAGTTTAAGCAAACGCATTTCCGCCGCCTTTCATTTCTAACACACTTTCTTGAATTGCTTTGTACTAGATATTGATATTACAGATTTTTAAATTTACTCAGAAAATACGATTTTTATTCAACGAAGATTATTCGAAAAAAGACCTCTATTTGAGCGATTTTATTAATTTTTCGTAAATTACTTTTTATTGAAAGGAAACATGCTCGGACGGAAAATGTGTCGGCACGCGCTAAAGAAGTAGAAAGTTATACACTTGAGGACACATCACTTCACAACAAGTGTAAGAAACAAATACGCCAGAGCTGAAATTATGAGATTATCAAAAGCCAGGGATTTATTATTTTTCAAATTATTTATACGTTGCAATTTATTTTGTGACTATTTTTTTCTAAATAAAAAACAATTCATATTATTATTATGATTTTCAAACGGAGACTGTGAGCGAAACGCATTTTTGTCTAGAATTTTCAAACATCAAAATGGTGAGCGACCGCGAACATTCTTCTCATGATAAAATTTTTCTCTTCAAAATTATTCCTTGTGTAATTTTATACGAACAAAATTTTAATTTCAAAAATATTGTAAATCTTCGTCAATTTTTATTATTAAATTTTACACATACATTTCAAGGTATAAGTTTTACCAGAAGTCAAAATTTCAAAGCAATTTGGCAATAGTAAAATGTTAATTTATTACCACATTTCTTTTCAAGGCGAGTAAATAAAATATATTCAGAAAACCATTATAATATTTTACTAGGATGGTTCTGGAAATCCGTCATTTTCACACAGTGTTAATTATTTGTGATTTTTATGTATCCTTTTATTTTGTTCAAAAATCTGAGTGAAATGAGTTTTTATTGAGTTTTTCGGTTTTATGATCCCTTTGCTAGTTTTTGGTTTATTTCTGCAATTTTTTGGAATTCAAGCTACAAAAGTTATTGGAGAAGATAATGGGGAAATTTATATCGAAAAAGCTTTTGCATCCGAAGACTTTTATTCGAGACAAATTTCAATTATCGGAAATCCGCCTTTTATGTAAGTTTTAACTCTGTAGAGCACATCGGCGAATGAACCTTGTATCAAGTGAGATAATTCAGTTAAGAAAAATTGAATAAATATATTGTCTCGGTTTTATTTTTTAACTATAATTTTTAATTTTATTTATTCATTTATTCACTGCAACGTTTCGCATTATCAAGCTGTTTTAGAAAAGTGATTTTTTAAGTTTCAAGTCTACAAAAAATCAGAGTCTAGAACAGTTTTAAATCGGGAGTTAAAATAAGTGGGCTAAATAGACTAATTTTTATGCCCACTTTCAGAATAGGGAAAGTGACGATGCTTGCATTGATCATTTAGAAGTCGGTTTTAAAGATTCTCATGAAAAACGCTTCCGCGCCCCGTTCCGTCGTTCGAAGTAATTTCGAAAGTTTTTCTGCAGTATTCTAAAGTGGTCCATAAAGAATTTGTCTGTCATCTTCTTGATGAAAGTTTTTTGAGAATTTGGAATTTTATAATTTTAAAGTTTAATTATAAATTTTAAAGTTTAATTATAAATTTTAAAAGTTTTTCTTGCTAAAAATCTCTGAAATTATTTTTGTCAAAATATAAGTAGAGCATAAATCTGGCCACACCGATTTTTCTAAGCAACTTTTTTCGAAATGAAAAACTTTTTAGGACCAGATAAATGCGCAAGGTTGGAATAAACCTCTGTGCAGGTTTTTCGTTGTGCAAAAACAATTTTAGTAATCGCATGTGTTATTAGTAAGAAAACTGACTTTTCATTTATCTACTATTGCACGTTTTCGCCAAATTAGTCTGGTCCAAATTTTCAGAATATTTTTCAACGTGAACAATATTGATAACAAAAATTAGTTTTCTTATATTCTTGAATAATTCTTCCCTGATTTGTAACTCAAAAATCTTACGGAGTTGAAAAATTTCCACTAGAATATTCCAAGATAGATTCCGGAATTTTTTCCCACTGACTAGATTTGAGAATTTTCATTCTGAATATAAATATTTTTACTGAATTCTGTACACATTGATGAATAAATTTGTTTTCAGGATTGTTCTGAATAGTGAACTCCCCACGCAAATATCGTACACTGATGCTTTGTCTGGAGTCCGCAATTGTCAGCCGTTTAATGCGTTTGTTACGGATGAATTCTGTACAACTATTTCTACAGATTTACCAAATGATGTTATTTCTCTAAGGCAAGAGTCACAGAAATGATTCTTTTTTTAATTTTAATACTTGAGGCAGTGGTCTTAATCATAATTGTGGTACAAAAAACAAATTATGTTCAAATTGTTGAAAAGCGGAATCAATCACATTTTCATCTGTTTTTTTTTGACTTTATATGAATCAAAGCATGCAAAAACTTTGTAAATGTCAAGCTTGAGAAATTTAATTGTAAACTATGAGTCATAGTCTATGACGCATTTTGAACTCTTTGGCGCTAAAAATGATAAAAATCTTTCGAGTGTTACATATAACTATATATGACTAATGAAGGATTCATCGCCTTGCGTAGTCGATGCTATCAGATGCTCTCTGTGTAGGTTGCAGGAAACAATAGCTAGGCGAGGTATTCCAAATAAGAATACCTTAGTATTACTTTTGAGCCAAATGATTTAGCGTTGATCAATTAAATTATCTTATTGGCTTGAAATTTACAAAATAACCGCTTGAAAGCTCTATAAACTTAGCTTAGGTTTTATTCTCGTTTCATAGCGTGAGCCGAAACAGTTTACTTTAATGATATCGTACTTCATAGTGACCTAATAGTGTTTATCAATTTACTTGCACTTGTAAATCAAATAGTTTTCGATAATTAAAATTATTTCTTATTCCAAATCCTTTTATTTAATTCAAAACATTATGGTGCCCAGTATTTCAGAATCAGTATATTTTTTTCGGAATTGCAAACCTGAATTTCGGTCTGTGAGCTCTTTAGCGCCGAAAATGCGAAAATTACTAAAATTCATTCTATTTCTGATTCTTTTAAGTAATGTTAATTCAAATAAAATTGATATTATTTTCCAGAATCCTGAAGACATTATTCTTGATGTACCCTTGTCAATTACGGATTTTATTGATGAATCTTTTGAAACTTTTATCCGCTCTGGAAATTTGACGTCTAAAGAAGAACGAAAAGCTAAGGGTACTGAGAAATATGCTGTTAATCTAAAGAGTATATTATCAGTATCATTTTCGGTTATCCTAACAACTGTTGCAGATGGAAGATCTTTACATTTTGGTATGTATGAAGATTTGAAGGTGGTATTAGAACAATTTTTCACTATCGAAAGTGTTCAGCAAGTTCAAATTGTCGATATACGGGTCAGGTCAAATATAAAATGGTTTCAAAAATGATTTATAATCTTAGTTTGGTGTCAAATTTCACTCGGAAAATATTTTTAGTATTATTTTTGACGAAATTTTTAACGAAAAATGCTAATATTCGAAAATTATAATTTCATTTCAGATTGTAATCAGAATTTAGGTCAATAACCGCGTGAGTTTCAAGTGGCGCCGAGACTTGAGGTGATTTTAAAACATGCTTTCAAAAATAGGCTTAAAATTTGGCCTCAAATCACCTCAAGTTTCGACAAATCACGTTTTGTCTCGACGCCTCTTGGTTTTATTTACAATCAAAAAATTTCACGATTAAAAAATAATCAGGCTGTAAAACACAACAAAATAACATACTGTAAATTTTAAGCAACAAAAATTTTTTTGACCTTGAATAAGCCCGATGATGATAAAACGATCTTCGACTGTACTTTTGGCATGTTTTTGGATTCTCTAAGTTATCTCGAACGTTTTAATTCTTCGGATCTTATCGAAGCTATTGAGTTCAGAATGGCTACAGAAGCAAATTTAACTCCTCTGATTCACACTGTTAATACTGGAAAAACCATTATACCATTTGCTATAATTGTATCGGTCTGTTCACTTTTGATCATTTCGGCGTTAGTTGTATTTTGCGTTATCGGAGTGAAAAATGGCAAAACAAAAGGAGAACTGGCTGCTGGATGGTTTTTGAGCGTTTTTCGACCGACAATTTTAGGACCGGAATAATAGATCAATTTTGTTCTTAAAAGACTAAAATTTTTAAACTTTTAACAGCTTAATTATGATGAACTTCAGTTTTACGGATTTATAAAATCGATCAATAACCGTTTTTATTCCGTTGAAAGTGATGGCCGAAACTTTAATATGGCAAAAATATTGTAATCAACATCAAATAATTTACCCCAGCGTCGGCAGTTTTGGCATCGGATTCATCATCATCGTACTTTTTGGTTTCGGTACATCATGCTTCAAGGTGAGTTGTAATCAATGTTTAATTTTTTTTTATCCTTTTTGAAGTTATTATTAAAAAAACCCATTGTTTCGTACTGAACTATCTGTATTTTTTAACCCGGATATGACTGTCTCTTTTTAACTCGGATATCGGCTCAATTGAACTAAAACTCCCCAAAATGGCAAACCAACATAATCTTGTCCTTCTGATAGATTATGAAGAATTTTGCGATGGGTTCATTAAAAATAATTGAATTTTTCTTAGATAATTGGTTCCAATGTTACGGGAGGTTGATTTTAAGGATTTTCGCCTATGTTTTACTTCCGAAAAAATTATTTTTGAAGTAGACATCAAACAAAAATGTGAGATTAGCCAGTTTTTACGAAAGTGTTTTGTGCATTCATACCACTCAAAGTAAAAATTTAATGGTATCTAGGGAACGATATTTTGATTCGGAAGTGAAATTTGAAAATCTCTATTTGAAATTTTTCATGAGAAAATTTATTTTTTACAAAAATTAATTCAAGCATTCAAAAAATTGACCATAGAGTTACCTGATCACTATGTATACGGTATACATGAAAATAATTATTAGTAGAAGTGTGAAAATATGCTTTTATTCGGAAAAATAACTATTTTTTTTAATAAATAATCGTGATTTTTTCAACAAAATTTTGGACTTATTTAAAAATAATTTTTGATAAATAATACCGTATTAAATTAATACTATTAATACATAATATAAACATAATCATATTAGACCAGAACGTAGCTCAGATCCTTGTGCGTCGATTCTCAAAATTTGTGAAGACAACTGTCTGCTCGTATTACGTGATATGCTTTTCAAACTATATTTTTTGGAACTGAAAATGAAAATTCTAGAATTTGAAATTTTGGATGCAAAAATATAACCTTTCAACTTCTTAACCCACCGAGGCATATCCCTTTATCACTTTTTGTCACACGTTAGAAGGAGTGGTGGCTACGCATTCTAACCAAAAAGTGATAAAGGGATATACCCTTTTGAAAGGGTAAATTCACTTTAAATCAGCCAAAAATGATGGAAAAAATGATTTAAAAAAGCTCTCTTTCGAACACATTTTNCAACAATGTGAGTCTGAAAATATAACCCAAAATTTTTCTGAAAAAAAGGTTCAAATTTTATGACGAGTTGATTGGAAGGCGATTTAAGTATTACTTCCGGAAAAATAACTTTTGACTCCAATCTAGAGTTGAAATTTAAAATTAGCCAGGATTTAAGAAAGTTTTTGAGTACGATTTGGAGCAGAATTTTTTTTTTGAAAATTGAATGATGTGGCGAGGACTCAACTTACCAACTTTTTTCAACTCAAATTTTGAAAGTTAAAATACTTTTTTTTCAATTTATTGAAAATTTTATATTGAAATTAAGTTCCCAAAATTATTGTTCAATTAGAATTTTATAAATCGGATGAACCGTTTTGGTGCTGTGAGTGTGCAAATTGTACCCTCCTGAAAGGGTATTATGCTTCGGGGGAACTTTTTTTTCTATGCCTCGGTGGGTTAAGCGAATGAAATTCCGACCGCCTTGGGCTCTCTTTAAACGACGTCTAATGTTGAGCCGATATCCATTATGATGCCCGGGTAACACTAAAAAATAATTCTCTATTATTTTAACAGGCAAATAAGTTTTTAGTGGTACCCGGGCATCATAATGGATATATCGGCTCTGCTGCCTTGACGGAACTTTTTTTGTACAAGCTTTTGTATGCTCACAAGGGTTTTGTAGAAAAACAAGTTCCACGGAGGCACTAGAGCTTTTCAGGCGGCTCTACTTTGAGCGCTGTTTACAACAACTCTTATGAGATCAACCTTCAATTTTTCATTCATGATCAAGTTGAAAAGTTAAATTTTCGAAAAAAAATTTAAAATTCTATAAACTTTATTTTCAATTCTAGAAAAAAAAGTTTGACAAACAAGGTTAATTAAACCACGTTATTATATCTCATGGTAGGCTCCAGGAAATGTATGTTTATCTTATTAACTGCGCAGTGCTTCGCGGAGCTCCGTCCATGACGGACCGTCCTACTCGATACTTTTCTCTGATTGAGTATATATCTGTTGGAAATCAAAAGATATTTATAAATTAGTTCAAATATTCATGAAAAATCACGGTTTTTACGTAAAAATTGTTAGTTTTCTTGATTTAAATTAATAAAAATGAAATTATCTGATGATTATTACAATTTTTGCGATCGTTTTTGGATGATTCAAAGTGGCTTTAGCCATTCAAAAGGGTCTATGCTTTGGAGGGTTAATTGTGGTTTTTAAAATTAGTTAAATACAGGTAATAAGTTTCGATAACTTTATGATAACTTCTTATGGTTTTGTAACTTTGCTCAGATAATTAAATTGTTCTTCCGATAAGATACTTATTTTTAATTAAACAATTATGGTGCTTAAAATTTTCAATTTATTTTATAAAAAAATAACAGGATTGACCTTAGCGACGTCAAAACCAAAAATAACTTTCTATACAATTTTGGAAGAAATTGATATTTCGAATACAAATATAGTTTATTCTTTAAAAAATACATTGAATTTTTGTAATATTTTTGCTCTGAGAGAAGTTCTCTTAGAGAACGCAAAGTTGATGAAATCTTCACATAAGCGACTTTGTACGTCTTTATAAGCAACCTTTTACTAATTTAGCCTGGGTTGTATATATGTATTATTATATATATATATATATTATATATCGGCTCTGTATACTGTATGTATTATTATATGGATCAACCGCCCTCAGAGTACAAATCCTAACTATTTGAAAAATGCGAAATCTGAGCATTTGATTGGTTGATCATTTCCTAATCTGACCAATAAAATCGGATTATTTCTTATTCAACGGTTTTGATTGGGTGCTAATATCTTGCGTTGTTTGTATCATTCAAATAGTTAGGATTTGTACTCTGAGGGCCGTTGATCCATATATATATATTATATATCGGCTCTGTGCTCACAAGGGTTAAACAATAGCTAGATTAAACATGAAAGTTTTTAAATATGGTGAATATTTATTGTAACATATTTAAAACAATTCTATGAAGATTTCTCAACCAAAACACAACCATATAAAAGTTTTTGTTTAATAAATACTAAGTAATATTTCAGACTACATCGTTCATTTATCGGATTCACCATGGCGAAAAATGGGTCTTACCTTGGTCACCTGGGAATTTACCGACCATTGTTGGAATTCTCACTCACGATTTACCTGTAACCTTCCTCGTGTATTTCTATTACACTAAATACTATTCAGTATTATCAAGTTTTCAATTGACAATTATGGTATTTCAAGGCGCTCATTTAACGTTGGTTTTGAAGCAAATAACCGAACAACGAAAAGTCAACATGGAACTGAGAAAAAATGACAATTTTTGGTTTGGCAATTTCTTGACGATATTATTTTTCTTCTTCTCATTGGTGACGATAATTCTGATGTTTTCCAGAACTGTTGCGCTGCAAGTTGCAAAATTGTCGATTTTGAATGGGAGTTATGCAACAAAATCAACAATGAGATTTTTTACGCCAGATTATAGAAGCTTTGAAGGAGTTTATGATAAGAACTGCATGAAAACTTTACAAGGAGCGGACGGCATGTTTTATAATTCTCCAAGGTAAAAAAAAATGGTTGTAGAAAATCTAAGCCTTAGACACTAAGACTCTAATGTAGAAACGGCAAAAATGGACCAGAAATTTTGGAATGAATTATGTCCCATTTTTTTTAAATCAGTATCTTTCGAAACTTTGAAAAAAATTTTGCTAGAAATTTTCTTCGAACAAAAACAAAAACTTAGACAGGGTTGCAAGTCATTTAAAAAAATATTTTATTTCCACTGATAAAATATTCTGAAAAACCCATGAAGTTGAAAATTCAACTTTACTTTTCCCAAAATCCGTAGGAAGCTCCAAAAAACACCTGATTATACGCATAATGATTGGCTCACGTCTAATAATCTTGTAATGATTTTTTTTCATCTCAATTCTGATTGGTCGGTGTCGTTTGTTTCTGGAGCTTTTCTCGGTAGCTTAAATATGACTTACTGTAAAAGATAAACAGTTTTTCTTTTACAAGCACTTTTCCAGCATTTTTTACTGAAAAATTGTGAATGAAAAATGATGTTTCAAACATCGAATAGAATAATTTTACACGGTTTTAAGTAAGAAATTTCAAAATTGAAAAATGGTCACCTATTTCATCGATGCATTTTGTAAATAGTTTTTTGGGTTCGTGGTCAAAAATTGGAACCCCTCAGCAGCATTTGAAGGTACACGAAAAAGAACACAAGTACCTTTATTCGAAACCAATAAATTAATATTGAGGACCTCAATTTGAGGTTATTAAATTTAAGTTCATTTAATAATAATTTTACTAATTTAACAATATTTGTTTACTAAATAAAATTTTCAGCCCCTTTGATTCACGATGTCTGAATTCTGTTGAAATCGGTATAATAACAATGTTTGGTATCTGCTATTCAGGTGTATTTTTATTCGCAATATATGCCTATCAGTTCAAAAAGACCGGGAGTGCCGATAAGTACGCAATGAAGCCTCAACTGAAAAAACCAAATCTCTCGGGACATAATGACCATAAACGCCTCTTCTGTTACAGCTGCATAATACCTACATTTTACTGATGAAAGACCTTAACCCATAATAAATTTCTGGCTACTGTATTTATTGTGAAGTTTAACAACGTAAATCAATGAAATAAGTAAATAAATAACCATTATTAAGATTTATATCCCTTTATTGCCCTCTCAAAAACGAGTTATCCGATTTAGTTCGTAGATAGCTCAAACTGAGCACAATTATCTAATAAATATAAACATTAAAAATTGGTTTGAATCGGACCAACGTTTTTAATTGTTTCTTGAGATTACTGAAATTTTTTAATTATTAATTTTTAAAATATTAGTTTTTGTTAAAAAATAGAACCGATGGTCTGATTTGGACCAATTTTTATATTGTATTATTCACTAGATATTTGTGCTCAGTTTGAACTATCTAAGAACTAAATCTAATAAAGATAACTCGTTTTCAAACGTCGCGTCGTCTTCTCACCCCCACATTTTTGAGGGCCAGAATCTATACGAGAGGACAATAAGGGGATATACTGTCAAAATGGAATGTTCATTAACTTATGTACTCAGGCTCGGCCGATTCGCACTGAGTCGTCAGTTTTCTGTCTTTCAGTCTAGGAATTATTTTCATTTCTTATCTGGTTCGTGAATTACAGCCCTTTGGTCGAAATCGTAAAAGTGAAAAAAAAATAAGTTTTTGAATTCCAAAAAATATTTTATTTCGAAATTTTCAAGACCTTTCTCCATAGAAAATTATAATATAACTGAAAGTGAGTAACTTAAGTATTTTTGTCCAAAAGTGATGAAAATATTTGATAGTCCAATCAAAAATTTTTATGAAAAACCAACTTATCACATACCAAATTCATCCGATTTTTTAAAACGGTTTCACACTTTTATCTTTTTTAATAAACTGAGATCCAATTGATATAACTGAAAATGAATTTCAGGCCATTAGAAAATAACATTATTACCAGAATATTTATGTCTAGAAAACAAAAATGACAAAATAGTGTGCGAGATTTTGCCGCGCCACATAATGATCGAACAGTTTTTACCGACTAATTAATGGACGGTCCATTATGGACCATTAAAGTTTTGACTTATTCATTTCGTTATGAAAATATGTTTTTTAAAGGGTTTTTGCATATGAAGCACTAGTTAATTATTACCAATAATAATCTATTTTTATGGAAATAAAGCGCAACATTCATAATTAAACAAAAACTAAGAATTCTCTATGTTTCTAATATACCTTTTAATGCGACCTTCACCAGATAAGTTAATCATGAAATTGTCAAAATTAAAATTAGTTTCAAAAATCGATGAAGCAATCAGTTGATGTTTCAAAAATCGTATACAAAATGATCCATTATTTTTTGAATAAATTTAAAAAAAGGAAATCGGGATGATTTTTTTGATTTTGTCAGTAGTAGCAGCAAACTCGGGAGATTTGATGATGAATGAAAGTTTTATGAATGAAACAAATACTAATATAGCATGTGCTGGTAATTTGTCTGTTTTGTCAATGATTGAAACGACATTTCCAATGTAAGTATGGGTTTCAAAACAAATTTATTTTTGAACAATTGTTTTTGAAAAAATCTGGACAAAGAGTTAGTTTGTTGGATGAAAAACTTTACTCTTAAGGAGGTTCCCAACAGTATGAAACATCTCAAAATAAATTTGATTTTGAAATTTCGTAAAATACTTTTTTCGACCTTCTATCAAATGGTGTTAATCTGTTAGCCCTGAGATAACTCGAAATCGTTTTATCAACTGTTCAATAATTTTCCCATCTGTGATTTTCGCTAAATTGAACACTAACTAGGGCGCGCGGGGACTCTATCTGACATTTCTCTTCGTTTCGAAGAAAAAAATTATTTGTTTATCTTACAATGAATAAGAATTGTTTGTTGAGTTAAATAATTGACAAAACCGAAACTTATTTACTTTTTAAACAACCAAAAAATAAACCTAAAGATGACCCTAATTTTTTCCAAAATTTTAAGTTGCGCGCCTCTAGAATAGAACTGAGAAACAATTTTAAAAATTTCGCTTCCACACCAGTTTACTTAAACGATTTTTTCGAGATATACAAATTAGGCTGTCACCTGTGAGATTTGGGCCAAGACAAAGTTCAAAACAGGGAATTTTGAGTACTCCTTAATGAATTTGAAGTAAAAAAAATGGGCTTATGGCATATCGAAATTTAACTACCTGGTGTCTGAAATGGTCAAAATACAAACCGGTCATGAGAAAATTATCAGGAATGGCCTCGGATTTTTTAAACCGCTCTTAGTCTCTATTATAGCCTCGCGAGGCCTCGACAGGTGACAGGCTAATACAAATGCAACAAAAAAAACTCAAGACGCTGAAAATTCAATGGCAACACTTTTCAAAATCTAAGTTTTTGAGAAAATTCTAGAGTTCGAAAAAGAAAAATTAAAATTTCGGCCTGACAGTAGTTTGCTACTGCAGCTTCACATAATCTCAAGAATTTTCCATTTTTTTTGTTTTTTTTGAAGGCGCTGAAAAATTTTTAAGATTTGAAATGACCGGTTTTAAATTCGGTTTACTGGTAAAATGCCATTAAGTAGAACTTTCAAAATCATATGACTTGCACCCGAGGTTTTGATCATTACTTAATAGAGCCATACTAAATAGATGTTTGTAGCACTTACTTTTTCTGTAAAAGACCTTCGAAAACACCTTTCATACCGTTGGGAACCCCTTTAATGCCAACCTTGTAACTCGCAAGACAGTTAAGGTTTTTTAACACCAGTTTGTCAGGCAAACTTTGCCTACAAAAAATTTGAAATTCGGTGAATTTCTTTTCGAATTTTTCAAAACTTTAGTATCTGGTTACCATTTTTGAATTTACCAGATTCTGGTATCGGATAATTTTGATTTTTACTTCAAAAATATTGTGAAATTTATTTTCAAAATTATTTTTTTGCAAAAATTTTGAGCGCTTCTAAAAAAATAACAAATTTGGGTGATCTCACAAAAGTTAAGAAAATTTCATTCCTAAAAACGACTGTTTGACCTGGTACCACGGACCGTGGTCTACGGTCCTCTTAATAGGTTTTCAATTTGAAACTAGAATTACCAAAGATTGGTATCTCTAGGCCTTTGGCGTTTGCGTTTGACCAATGAGAGCACGGAATATCTTGACACTGTCCAATAAGAGCTTCGCAAATAAGTTCAATCGCGACCGCGAAAGTAAGGGCCCAGGGATCCTGATTTCAGATATAACTTTCTTTAATATATGAAGGGTATTTTTGAGAAGTAAATTAATTCAGACATGACAATCGAACAGATAATTGCAAAGAAATTAGAGAAATCGAAAGAAAATTATTAAATTGCACTTGGCAAGAACTGGCCGACAGTTTTGATATTTTACGAGACAACCAAGGACAACCAAAATGCAGAGTCATTTCAGAGTGAGTTTAAAATGCTGATAACGAGAAATTTAAAATTATAACATTGGAATACGAAAATGATCAGAAAATAGTTCAGAAATTTTTACAACATTATTTTCGATAAGTGTTTGATATTTTATAACAAATTACTTGGAGTGTGTCATGAATGACGTCATATTTCAAGATAAAATTTTATTTTTTTTTTAATTTTAATTTGATTGCGTTCTACACATTTTTGCATTTTTATTAATTTTAACCTATTGTAAACCACCTTTTAAATTTAAAAAAATAATTCATGACGCCATTTCGAACGCCCGCGCGTTTTTTATTATTAAAAGAAAAATTTATTTTTGTCCCCATATGGTGGGAAGTGCCAATATCGCCAAATATTGTCAGAAAAAATATTTCGGCGATAGTGGGCCGTCCCCCTGCATTTGAATGTTATACAATTTTGTATATCGCCGAGTAGGATATCCGTAAAACCACCTGGTGAAAATATATATAAATAATTTCCCGCGGATTTTCACCTTTGATAATTTTTTTCGAACTGAGCTATCAAAGCTACTCGACATATTTGTGTACGGTTCCCTAAAAGTAAAGAATCGTCTTAAAAAGTGACTCATGGGCGTTGATGCGATTCGAATCGTTCGACCGATTTAGCCAATCAGAGCCCATGTGATGTTCTTTTTATTCTCGTGAGACATTTAGGGGAGTGTAGTTCATCATTAAAATGCATTTTTTTAATTTTGTATTTTTTTCACTGTTAACCATTTAAACCTTCACTTAACCCCCTCACACCCAAACGCNCCATGAAAAAATTTAATTATTATAAAAGTGAATTTAAGCAATCAAAAGCTGTCAACAGTTGTACTTCATTACCATATTAACTTGAAAATGATAAAAAAAGTGTAATAATCTGCTTTTATAAGGAAAAATGAACATTTTTAATCGAAAATCATGATTTTTCCATCAAAATTTTTGACTTATTTATAAATTACTTTTGATGTATAAGATATAAATCAAAGCGAACAAAACGATGACGTAGGCCAGATACTTGTGCATCGTTTCCGACGGAAAGGTCACCTGTGAAGACAACTGTGACCGTGTATCACGTGATATGTTATACCTTGCTTTTCTCACTTTATTTTCTAGAACTAAAAATTGAAATTCTAGAATATAAAAATTCGGATGCGAAAGTATTACCTCTCAACTTCCTTATGCAGAAAAATTCAAATTCCGACTGCCTTAAAAGATTTCTGTAAACAACATTCAAAGTAGAGCCACAATTGTGGCTCTGGTGCCCTGGCGCAACTTTTTTTTTATATGCTCACAATGGTTAAAGGAAAAATTTATTTTTGTCCCCATATGGTGGGAAGTGCCAATATCGCCGAATTTTTTCAGAAGAAACATTTCGGCGATATTGGGCCGTCCCCCTGCATTTGAATGTTATACAATTTTGTATATCGCCGAGTAGGATATCCGTAAGACCACCTGGTGAAAATATATATAAATAATTTCCCGCGGATTTTCACCTCTGATAATTATTTTTGAACTGAGCTATCAAAGCTACTCAACATATTCGTGTACGGTTCCCTAAAAGTAAAGAATCGTCTTAAAAAGTGACTCATGGGCGTTGATGCGATTCAAATCGTTTGACCGATTTAGCCAATCAGAGCCCATGTGATGTTCTTTTCATTCTTGTTAGACATTTAAGGGAGTGTAGTTCATCATTAAAATGCTTTTTTTTTAATTTTGTATTTTTTTCACTGTTAACCATTTAAACCTTCACTTGAAAAGATTATTTAAAAAATTAAAATTTAAGATATTTCTGGGGATTCTTTGTTAGTATATTTTATTACGAGATCCTACAGACAAAATTAAAACTTTCTTTGTAACGTTGCCTAAATGTTATTCCCGCACCACGCTTCTGAACACGCGCCTGTGATTGGCTGGCGCTAGTTAAGAGATAGGTGTGGAGGCGCGCAAAAGTGTTTAGTGGATCAAGAATAATATATCAGTGAAAAACGAATAAGTATAGTGAAATGAATAACATATATTTACGAGATAAGCTTGAGGATAAAGATTTATAGCTTCAACTTACTTTGAATCCTTAGATTTTTATACTTTAATTTTGTCTCAACATTTATGGTGCTCATAAATTTGAATTCATGCTGCATTTAGTCTCGAACTAATTTTTATTCAGCATGAAATAAATTCTGTATTTATTCTCAGAAAATCAGCAGAAAATTAATGAATTTTTTTAAAGGTCATTAGCCAATTACACATTGAAGTTTGAATTCCGGAAAGATATGTCAGGTATTACTTCAAAAAGTGAAATTAAAATTTTTCTAATCTGTTTTCAAGTTTGTGGAGATGACGATGTCATTAAGAAAGACAGTGAAAGTGATTTCATTCGCGAGCTTATTCAGCTCCTGGCCCTCCTAATCTTCATAAATATCGGAATTCCACATTTTTTCTTTAACATCCAAGCAAGGGATCGACACATTCGAAGTTTTTTATCGGATCGGACCGGATCAGTAGACTAACCAAAAATTTGGGGCGGATCGTAAGACTCTCCAAAAAAAATTGATCGAATCGGATTGGTAGAGTATCGGATCGATGGGCTCCCCGAAAAAAATGAATCGGATCGTTAGGCCTCTCGAAAAAATAGATTTTTCCGATTCGATCCAATTGTGCCGACCCCTGATTCAAGCAATCAAAAATTGCTGCAAATCATTTACTGGAGAATGGTTTCAAAAAGACGATGAGCTGAAAGATATTCAAGTTGAAGTTCCTATCGATTTAGGTAAATCGCCATGTACCACTAGAACACAATCAACTCGCTCTGTAGCACAAACCGACTGTAGCACAACCGACTGCCTTTCGTCGAATGGTAAAACTATTTTATGTACTATCTAAGATTATTTGTAAAATTTGCAAAATAAAACTAATGACTCATATTCTCGTATGAATAGGGTCAGTACCGGGCATGAAATCGGCGTTTTTAACAAATACAGGATTTCGCCACTTATCGCCGGCTCAATATTGCCAAAAAACCTACGCAATTTGAGGACTTTTAGTTAAATTCCTGCCAGTGCTCATATCGCCGGAAGTGCTAATATTGCCGAAATTTCGTGGGCGTTTGAGATTTTTATCACAAATTACTTTGAGTGCGTCATGAATGACGTCATTTTTCGAGATTTAAATTCTTAAATCTACTTTTTTGAATTTGCTTGCGTTTGGTGGAAAAACGTTAATCTACACATTTTGGTATTTTGCTTTATTTATTAAGCTATTGTGAAACTCCTAATAAATTAAAAAACTTTTCAGCGTCATCTCAAACGCCTACGCATTTTTCAGTTTTGAACAAATATTTTGTTTTCTTACCCGATATCGCCGAAAGTGCCCAATGTCGCCAATTTTTTTTGGAAAAAAACTTTCCCTGTAATGTTATCGACAAGGATCTACGGGCCTCTAGCTTTGTGTTCGCGCTTGACCAATAATAGTGCTGGAAATATGGTCGTTGACCAATAAGGGCGTTAAATATAGGGGTCAAACGCTAACGCGAAACGAGGGGCCTGGAGGTACACTTCTCATATATGGCCAATAAAAAGATGACAAAAATGTCATTAACACAGTGTTTAAAACACTACAGACATTGCGCAATTTTAAATCAAATCTAAGACGAAACGAACAAATTCTAATAAAATAATAATAAAAGTTAAAATTTTTATTGATTTCAATTTCTAAAAGATTTTTATGCATTTATTTGATCAAACTATTTTCGTAAGTATTTGTCAGGTTAGATTTTCTTCACATATGTAGAAGAAGCAGAATGGTCATGATGTTGTACTTCTTCGCATCTGCAGTCTGGAATTACACTTACATCACAGAGAACAACAGTTGTTCGAGATTTGATTTGGGCTTCGATCGATACGCTAAAAACATTATGAAAAAATTGCGTGCTAAATTGTTCTTAAGGGGGTACTGATCGGTTCACAGACTTTTCTAAAAATTGGAGACCAGACTAATTAAGGCAAAAAAATGACAATGCAAATATTTTTTTTGCTTTCTGATCACAAGTTTGGCCAGGTGGCGAGTTCAAAGTCGGGAAATGAGCCAATTTTGAGTAAAGTTAGATACCATTTTTCTCGATAACCACACATCCGACTTGTCATTTAAGTCTTTTTAATACGATGTTATTTTGTGAGACTGTAATCTGGCCGATTCGATTTTGATACAAATATAAATTACGGGGTTAGCGGTCGCAATGTTTATTGGGCACTTTGAGGCCTAAAAGCATTGCGACCGCTACCCCCTTAATTTACATTTGTATCGAAATTGAATCGGCCAGATTTAATTCCCACAAAATAACATCGTATTAAAAAACTTAAATGACAAGTCGGATGTGTGATTATCGAGAAAAATGGTATCTAACTTTACTCAAAAATGGCTCATTTCCCAACTTTGAACTCGCCGCCTGGCCGAACTTGTGACCAGAAAGCTAACAAAATATTTGCATTGCAATTTTTTTGCCTCAATTAGTCTGGTCTCCAATTTTTAGAAAATTTTGTGAACCGATCAGTCCCCCCCTTAAAATTAAAGCCATTTTTTGTAATTTTCATGATTTTTTTTCGGAAATGGAAAAATGTGTTTTGAGAAACGAATTTTCAAAATTTTTAATTCATTTTAATTGAACAGGCTTTAAGAATACACATAATGAAGGTTTTATCGAGATTAAGTTACTCTCGATGAAATTTTTGTCTTTTTTTGTATAAAAATGAAGAAAATAAAAGTGAATTTACTTCGAGATTCTCAATAATTGATATTTGAACCAATCGGAATCAATTTTCAATAGATTTTGAATATTATATAAGTTTAATAAAAATAAAAGTTTTGATGTGTCATTATCGAGCTGATACATTACTTATCTTGGAAACATCGCCGTGCGGTCACTTTTCTAACCTACGAGATGATCAGAAAGTTCGTTGCGGAATTTTGAGAACAGTGAGCGTCCGTCATTGGCTGACAGCTTTGCCCCCGAATTACGTTTATTGGTCTCAAAATGTCGCATGGAGGCATCGCTTAGGTGAGAAAAGCGATCGCAGGGCGATGTCGCCAAGATTAGTATAATACTAATACTACCCACCTATATAGCACCGCCACTAGCGTGGAATTAATAAGGGGACTCTGATTGCCTGTCCCTTCAAAATTATGGAAAAAGATGACGAATCGTTTGCGTGAAACGGCGGGGCGCTCTGAGTGGGTAGTAATATTGTAATAGTTTTTTTGAATTCAGAAATTCTACAAATTAACTCCAGATTGCCCACATTTTATTTTTAACATAAAATGTGAACACTTTAGATTTTGCACTGTAAAATTTATGAGCTTACAAAGAGTATTAGTTTGATAATGAAACATCGAAGGTTGCTTCTTAATAAAATTATATAAGATTTTGAAAAAGTTGAACTATTATAGTTTTAATCGCTGTTGAAACGCGCAACATTTATCAAAACTGACGATTTTGACTTCAATTGCTCTCTAGCGCCTTCAAATTTGCTCACCCCGTTTCAAGATATTTCAAATGTTCATATATTTTTATGCGTTTTTTGTTTAAAAAGTGTTTATAAAAGTTAACTTACTCTTGATAAGATTTTACTGGAGTATTTTGAATACATGGCATTTTACCAGCAAATCCAGTTGATCCCGTTGTTTGCTAAAAAAATATTAAATTTGTCTCTTAGGTTTCAGTTTATAATACCGTTGGTGATTTCATACTACCAAAGGTAGCCGATGATTTAACCTGCTGAGACATTCTGAATTTCATAAAATTAATATAAACAATTTTTCAATCTAAATTTAATTTTCAAAGAATAAAAAATAAATTTCATTAGGAAAATTATCAAGAATTCAAGCAGTCATATTAGGACAAAATTTGCACTCTGTAGTCGGGTTTCCACATTCGCACTTGTCTTTGACAGCGAGATCATCTAACCAGGTATCAGTCAAAATTCGAAGTTTAGCACGGACAGTGAAAGTGTGGGTCGATGAATGAGGAGTAAAATCTAAAAATAAATTGATCGAAAATTTTTAAAGAAATTCGTAAGTTATTTTATAATTTTGAAGGCCTCATTTGGAAAATTTGAAAACGCACTTTTAATTATCGTTCCATAGATTTACTCAAATTATTATGGTTTTTAAAATATCAAAAAGACTTCAAAAAAATGTTTATCAGATACACTTAGTTTTTAAAATTATAAACTTTAATTTTTTTTTAATTTCGCTATTATTAATAAAGGGGAATGAATAAAAATAAATATTCAAACAATAATATAAAAATAGTTTTAAAAGTAAATTCTGGTTAAAATTTCCAACAGCAAAATTGAATATAAAAATAACATGCAAAAATTATGTAAATTTGAAAATGAGATCCTAAGTTTGGGCTACTAAATGTGTCACTTACCGAAACACAGTTGATCCTTGGTTGCTTGAGAAGTCAAAGCATTTTTTGGTCAAGCTACAAAAAATTGAAAAAATAAAGAATATTTCTTTAAAAATATATTAAAATTATTTACCTGGGTGAGTTGAGCTTATTTGTCTAAAAGAGACGAACTTTCTATTATAAGCCGGGATAATTACTTGCTTCACTGAATAAATTGTTTGAAGATAATTTTGATTGAAGATTAATTTTGGCTAAAACTTTACGAAAAATCATAAAATAAAATTATGGGCCATTCTCTGAGAAGAAATCTTTGCCAAAACGATGCATCTTTTCGGTCAATTTGCCGAGATAATTGGATAGTATCATTTCTCAAAAAACGCTAATTTTAGTCAGACGGTTAAGGAGCTTACGAAGTTGAGAGCTTTAACATTTTTGTTATGAAGGGTAAAAACGAAATTTGTTTTGTCTTGGTTCAAAATTCACATTTTTTTAAATATTTTTTGTCAAGTAGGCAAATTTAGTAAACGACAGATAGGAAACCTGCCCCTGACTGGAACATTCTAAGAGTAAGTAAGTGTTCCATCTGAAGGCAGTGGAGTAATGAGAGTGTTCTAGAAAAAAAAAGTGTATCGTCTTTTGAAATTTTTTAATAATCAAATTTCGTGACCATGAAATTATTTAATTCGAATACTTTATTCAGAGTAGTAAAATACCATCTACTGCATAAATTTTAAGTGGCAAACAGTGATTTGTTGTAATAATCCCTTAATCCGATATAAACGCTTTCAGAGCCCATCAGCAAACGCTTCATCTTGCAAATTGAAAAAATAGAGAATTTTCAACGGGATCAAATGATACTCTTTTTCAAAAATGGCATACAAAATTATATTCTAGCCTAATGACATTTTTTAACGAATCACTTTTTGCCTCGACACCACTTGAAACGTAGGCGGTATCTCACAGACATAAATTAAATCAGATTGCTGTATTTTCAGAGGAATTTTTATTATTTTCAACCAATCATAGATCAGATCCAGACATCTTCGGTGCAAACTATCAGTATTCGAGCAAAGCTTCGAGTATTTTCAGAAACATGGCTAGAAAATCTTAACGTATCTGATAAATGCAAATGTGATAATGAACCACCTACGCCACTTGAATTAGTATTTCTTCTTGATGGCTCTGATTCTTTCAATATTAAAGCTCAAGGGATCGATGGAAAATTAGTTGATGAGGCATCGTTCGAATTTTCCGCCGCCTGGATTGCTGATTTTTTAACTTCAGGTAATTTTGGTAGATTTAAACTGTTAACATTTAAAGGAGGAGGCGTCGCAAACCAGCTTCAAAATATGGAAGTTGAATAAATTAACCTTGAATTAATTTTTCCTCAAATTAAAACATTTTTTTTGGTGCTAATTTTAGCTCCCAGACTCGAACAGAAAAAAATATTGCAGTTTTTATAAAAAGAAGTAAAAGATGAATTCACATGGCTTTCACACCTCCAGTCACAAACTTGAAAAAGGGGCAGAGATAACTGTTTACTGAGCCTCCCAAACTCAATTTTTAGTGGTTTGTTTTGACTTTCTTGAGTTCAAAAGTTTTGACCGTCAAAACCATAAACTTTTAAAAATGATTGTACTTTTGCTTTGGAGCCTAACATAAAAATGATAATAAAACTGGTAAAAATAAAAGGAAAAGATAGCTTTTCGATCTTTTTGCTTATAAAAGATTCTGTGTGGGCGTAAGTTGAATTGTAACAGATTGCAATTAGTCTTACATGACCTTAAAGACTTCTTAAAATCTTCGCTGGTTCAGCGAGAAACCGCGTCGAAAGAGTTACAAACCAGCCTAATTAGCGACAACCACCCCCTTGAAATATAAAATTTTAAGAACTTTTATTAATTATGTGTTCAGCAAATTTTGCCGCGTATCCAGCAGCAGTCGTTTCCGTATTTCAATTTTCCGGCAATAAAAGTAAGTTTATATTTATGGCTGACAATTTGAAATCACTTCTCGCTTAAGGTGGTAGCAGCGATGTGGCAGACTTTTTTTTCGATAATAATAGAACTTTATTGATAAAAGATTTGTAGGTACAAAAAATTTTCAGAAACGCAGTCCCATGACTTAATCACCCCGCTTCCCGAGGTGTTCCATCATGAGGTGTTGTACATTAAAATAAATTTTTATGAGTTATGCCTCAGGTGTGGGTTTGAAATTGTTAAAAAACTGCTAAAAGCACCAAACTGCCGCTAAATAAGCAGCATTTTTATTTTTATTTCAATTGTTTTTTTTTGGCCTTTTTGCAATTTTTAGGTGTAATTTTTAGGGTCTCTCGTATGCCCTGTTATTCATATCGATTAGAATTCAGAGTTTGAAGAGACCCTACCACACGTGTAGTGCACGCATCTGATACTAAATTTTGATTGATCCTCCAAAATTGAATTTTTCAAAATTTTTCACAGAAATAAGGAAGGTAAGGATAGTTCAGAAAAGAGGACAGAGTCGTAAAATATATCACATAGTGGTCCCTAGCGACCTTAATTTATGTGATTTATTGCACACTCAGATACATGTTTAAAATATTAGAAGAAATTATTGTATAATTAACAGTTTTAACCTATACGCAAAAATAATTTTAATTGAAGTTAATAATAGTTAATAATGATAATTATCGTTGACATGAAAGAGAGTGAGTGTGTGATTTGACTGGCGTCAATTTAACTTACGAAAATAATTAGTTGGTTAATTTTTTTGTGCTTTTTGTCGTTAGCTGAACGAAAATAAATGTGTATCAGCTCATTGAAATTTTTTTTTTCTATTTAAGGAAAGATTTGAGTTCGAAGTTTTATTTTTGAATTCNAATTTTTTTTCCTAAAAAGCTGTTTTTCTCTTTTTTCATGGAAAAACAACTTTCATATTAAGGAAATTTTTTCATATGGATAATGATTCTCCCACTAATTAGCGCATAACACCCGAAAATGCCTGAAGTTTATAAATATTGCCTTCAAAAAAAAATCTCACATCGGGTCAAGTTGGAAATGGAGTTATAATGAAAAGTGGTTTTTGATATTTTTACAGATACATAGTTATGTTGAGAAATTAAAAATATAAAACTTTGCAAAAATGAACACTTTTATTGAAGATGAAAAATAAAAAAAATTTCAAATTTTTTTTCTTTCATAAATGACTCCACAAAAATGTACCAATCTGCCACATCGCTGCTACCCCCTTAAACTTCACCACTTTTGTACAACTTTCGTATCAATCCTCGAACTGTACTGTTTTTTATCAACATATTGTGAGCTTTTATATTTGTGAAATATATAATTTTTTTAATTTCAGCCCATGAAAGCAGATATAAACCTGGAAGCGGAGGTGTTGCCAGTGTTTCTATGGAAGGAATTAAAGATTACCATTATCAAGAAATCATGCCTCCAACTGAATGGATAAACAAAAATTTAACAGAAAAGTATTAAAAATTCAATATTGGGAAAAAGTAACCAATTAGTTCTAGGTCTAGTCTTGCTGGAAAGGTTTTTGGTCAGGAACAGCTTGACGGAAATTGTCAAATGTTTTTATGTCTTCAAGATATGGCCATGGATAATCACTTGACAAGAATGGATAAGGTTTATAACAGTTTCTTAATTCAAATATTTTATAATTTTAATTTTAAGGAACTAACACGTGGTGGAAAATCTTACAAAAAAGTTGAAAGAGTTTTGATTATTTTGACGAACTCTGGAAACTGGGATATAAGTAACCTGAAAAGATGGGATGCACCAGCACTGAAAACTGATAAGGACAAGGTCACAAGTCTGTTACATCAAAAGTACAACAAGGTTTGAAACATTTTTAAATTTAGTTTACAGTTCAATCAAAACGTAAATTGTTGCTAACTTTAATTTTAGCACGAAAAAATTATCAAAATTAATTTCATGAAAAAAGATTTAACGAGAAAATAATTGTTCAATACAGTCCTCGCTCGCTAGCTGGGCAAAAAACCGACCAAAAAAATTGTTTATATAATGCAAATCAAATACAGCCAGCAGTTTTATATTAATTTTTTCTTAAAAAACTTGAAATTGAAGTATAATTTCTTTTCGAATCTAGAATTTTAAAATGTACAAATAAAAAAAATCAACTTGTACTCTTTTCGATATTTCAAAAACCATAATTATTCGAGGCAATCAAAAAGATGGAGAAGAACGTTTTGATTTTTTCTCTGCAATTATGCTTTTTGGGTCTTTTATGAATATTAACCGAAATTTTGGGAAAAACAACTCGAAAAACTTTTACCACTTACTAAAATTTTGACCACATTTCCTATTTAAGATTATTCCGATCGACATTGCAGAAAACATGAACTCGGGTGATAGAAAATTTTTAGACGAGCAATTGTCAAAGCCCCGGGGCTCTACTATGTACACAACGGGCGCAAAATTTTCGGAAAGCATGGTTAATCACAAGAATACTATTCTGAACTTGTTGAACTTGAACAAATAAGGAAGTTGAAATTTAGCGGATAAGAAAAATTATTGCACTTGGATTATAACCTCATTCAATAAAAAACTAACTCAATTAAACTGTTCGTTGGTTTTTGATTCCGATAAGATTCAAGGCCGAATAATTTATATAACCAAGAGACTCGTGAGCAAATTTTAGTTGAAAAAGCAATTTCTTGCGACAGTTACGCAATTTTGGGACCATAGGGAAAAAGAGATCGCCTTTTAGACCGATCATACCATAAGCATAAGGTATTCATTTTTAAGGGGGGGGGGTCGTCAAGAATGTAGTGAAAATCGGAATTTTCAATGGCCCATGACCAGAGCAGTACAAATTGTTCGACCAAATATCACCTCCCTTAAATATATTTAAACAAAAATTTTGCATCCTGACAACAATGAGAGTGTGAAAAATGCCTCGTTCAATCAGAAATGAGCTTATAAAACTTACGGAAATATTGTTTAAAAATGTATTTCCTCCCTGAGTTTTCAAGGTACAAGTATAACAATGCTTTGTAGCTCAAATGAACCGGACAGAAAGTGAGCAGACCCCCGAGAAAGGCTTCGAGAAATTCTTAGATTTGGCTCCAGCATTATCTAAAAACCGTATATTAGTGTCTCAATAAAATGTATCCCTCCCTGATTTAGTTTACAGCACTTAACCACCTGATAACATGAATGTGTAACTGATAAGTCCGTGCAGAGCCCCTAGAAAAGTTTTATCTAAATTGGTTCTCGTTTTTATTACATTTTTTCTGTATTTTTAGATTTCAGAAAATTTTTTGTTGAGCTGCAGCTAACATGCATTTATCATATATGAATTATTATGATTTGTAATTACATATGTATAAATTATACAGTATAATTATATTTATAAATAAGCTAAACAAAAACTAAAAGATGACAACTTCATCGGTTCGAAATTCCAAAAATAGCAGATTTATTTAACCAGCAAACACAGATGTCGGTGAAAACAATGTGGCTCACCAAGTCCAAAAGTAGCACCGGCAATCAATCTGATCAGGCCATATTCGACTACTTTGAAATTGATTTTTCAATGTTCGCATTTTTACCAGTTTTGCAGTAATTGTTAAATTATGCTAGAATTTCGTTATTTTGTATTTTCCATACTCTTTTTCTAGGAACGAAATTAGCTCATGTCTTTCGTCTTCGGGTAAAAAAGCTGAGCGAGCTGCATTCAGATTTGCTTCCATTAAATCAGATTCATCCATGTCTAATCCTTCTAGAATTTTTCTATAATCTATTTCTAGCGAATTTCCAAAAAGTGTTGGATCGTCTGTTGAAAGTGACATATTTATTTTGTCCTTCATGAATCTTAATAATGTTATTTACAATTTTCAAGCTAAACTATCAAAAATACCTTTTTACTGGGTGTTTCGAAAGGTCGGCATTCCAATAACCCCCAATTTTACAAGATGATGTGAAACAGCATTCGAGATGAATCCTTTCTTCCTGATTTCTGGTTTTTACCAAATTTAAGGGCATGGACCATGCCGCATAGTTCCTACATTTTCGGCAGTTATCATGTCATAAAAAGTCACCAAATTAATCGTTTATGTTTACGATTGACAAAAACTAGAATAACAAACAAAAAAATCGACATTTTTGTTTTTTTGTTATCATTTTTTCTGAATATTTTATTCCAAAATCAGTCTAAACAATAAAGTTTGCTTCAATTTGACCTGTAAAACTTTAAAATTTTGGCATGACATAGGCCAACTTTCTCTGCAGTGTTTCCGTGACTTTTTTTGTCAAAAAATTGAAGAATATTTCTTTCGAAAATTTTGTCACGTTACCTTAAAAATTCATATGTTGAGTTTTGGATCGAAATTTGAAAAATGGCTCATCAGAAGTTTTTATTTGTTTTCGGCTAGCGTTTGCAAAAATTTGAGCGAATTTTCAAATTTAACCTAGAAGGAGATAGATTTTCCGATGAAAAATATCCAAAAAGGTGGGTTTTTGCATAATCTAGAAAAGTATAACACTTATTGACAAAAACGCTCCTCAGAAATATTACCTACTAATTTCACAAGTAATGTAAAAATTCAGGTTAATTTCAAAATAAATCTAAGAGGAGATAGCTCATACAAAAAAGTTTGCCATATTTTCATCGCAAGCCAAAGGCTACTTCTACAAATTGACTTATATATACAGTATGTGTTTTTTTTACTTGCGAAATGAAAACTGTCATTTAGGCCAATTAAAAATGATGACTAGGTAGATTTTATTTTGAAAGCCAAACTATACCCGATGTCAAGAGTTTGAAAATATAATCCCTAGTTACCAATTTTTATTGGCCGTAATTACCTAAATGACAATTTTCATTTCGCAAGTAAAAAAAACACATACTGTATTTAATATTTTTTTGTGAATAAACCGTTCCTTAATGCGTTTATATAATTTTTCACTAGCAATAGCATGATAACCATGTCCGATTCTGTCAACATCTAATACATCTAGGGCCTGAAATAAATTGACTTTCAAAACAGGTATACTCAGTATCCATACAGAATTTTTAACAATCAAAAAAAATTTGTATACCGTATACAAATTTTTGTTTGATTGTTTAAAATTCTGTATGAAATTTTTCAAGAATAAGCAAACAAATTTAATGCTTACATTTTGAATAGATGTAGGTCCGCCAGCATGAGGTGCTTCTCCCGCATGTGCTGTTCGCGAAATTCCATTTTCTCTGGCAATTTTAAAAGCTTCAATTTGCTGCTTTTCTTTTCTAGTTTTATAAACATGTCCATTTTCGTAACCAGCAACATCGACCCCGCAAACATAATCTCTATATTTAACAGCCATGTGCGCTATAGGCACGGCATAGTCCCAAAGACCAACAATACTACAAAGAATAAGTTTGGATTTTACACCGAATTGCCTTTCACCAGCATCCATTGCAAGTTTTACAATCTCCATTACGTCGTCGGGAGTTAAATCACCGCTAAAATCAATA